>PVKP010031743.1:0-26679 GCA_004027715.1 Plecturocebus donacophilus | reverse complement strand
GTGTGATGTATGAGTGTATACATGGGTGTGATGTGTGTGTGAGTGGGTGTGCTGTGTATGAGTGCATGTATGTGTGTGTGATGTGTGGGGTGCTGCGATGTGTGTGTGTGCGTGTGTGGGTGTGTTGGGTGGTGTGGCACAGGCTCATGCAGGCTGTGCACCCTGCCTCCTGCTCAGGCTGGTGGGCGCTTTCATGCCACTGCGGGGGCTTTCTGAGCAGTGCCCATGGTTGGGGCAGCTGCCCCGCTTTGTGCTCTCCTGGGGGTGCCCACCTCTCTGGCCTCCCTGCCTCAGGTTCAGACCTCTCCTGGGCGACAGGCTCACCTGTGCGTTTTCTTGGTGCACCCTGGAGCGGACTGAGTGTCACCGTCACTGTCGTGGAAACGCTGGCCTCGTCCCAGTTCTCGCCCTGATGTCTGTTGGGATGCCCCCGCCCCAGGAAGGCGCAGCAGGGCGCTGAGTAGAGTGGAGTGTGTTCAACCCTCTCGGTGCTCTCACCACCCCTGAGGGTGCCTGCCTGGCTCACCAAACCATCACAGAGTGAAGCCTGAAAGGATCAACCTGGTTCCAAGTAACTGACTGCAGTCCAGAGCAAACTTCAAAACAAATTCACAGGAGTACAAAATACCCAGCGCACACAAAGGTCAAATTCACAACGCGCAGCAACCAAAGATTACCAGCCGGGCGCGGTGGCTCACGCCTGTAATTCCAGCACTTTGGGAGGCCGAGGCGGGTGGATCACAAGGTCAGGAGATTGAGACCATCCCGGCCAACATGATGAAACCCCATTTCTACTAAATACAAAAAAAAAATAACCGGGTATGGTGGTGCATGTCTGTAATCCCAACTACTCGGGAGGCTGAGGCAGGAGAGTCACTTGAACCCGGGAGGCGGAGACTGTAGACAGCCGAGACTGCGCCAGGGCACTCCAACCTGGGCAGCAGAGCGAGACTCCGGCTCACAAAAAATGCCCCACAATGAGGAAAATCGGTCAACTGAAACGGACACAGATCGTTAAAATTATCGGAAAAAGACACTGACACAGCTTCATAACTGTGTTCCAGAGCTGCAAAATGGTAAAGACATGAAACACATTTTAAAAGGCTCAAATACAACTTCTACAGATAAAAAATACAGTTCCTGAGATGAAAAATACCCTGGATGAGATTAACAGCAAAACAATAGTGAATTTGAAGACAGAGAAATGGAAACTGTTCAAGATAAAATATATAGAGACAGAAGAAATGTTTTAAGTGAAAACTGAATCCATGAGTTCTGATGTAACTTCAGGTGGCCCGATGTATAGATAATTGGCTTCACTGGAGGAGAGAGGTGTGTGTGTTTGGAGAAGGAGGGAGAAAGAAAAATATTTGAAGAAATAATGACGGATACGTTTCCAAACCTAAGGAAGACTATAAACCCATCCAAGAAACTCAGGGACTCCATAGGGCAGGAAACAGGAATAAAATCACGCCAAGGCACATCACAGTCAAACTGTTCAAACTAGGGGTGAAATGAAAAGCTTAAAAGCAACTAGATGCAAAAGGAACGTGGTATGTGCAGACGAACTGATGGGAGCAGGTTTCCCACAAGATAAAGGCAAGCAAGAAGACGGGAAAGCAAGACCTTTAAATCGCTTAAAGAGAAAGAACTCACCAGCATCAGAATGCTGTGCCCGGGTGAAACATCCTTCACAAATGAAATTTAAATAAAAACATTTTAGAGATAGAAAAGCTGAAGCTCCATCGCCGGCAGAACCGTGCTCTGAAAAACGTTCAAGAAACTCACTCAGGCTGCAGGGGCGTGAAATCAGATACAAATCTGCATTCTACTGGAAATGGAACTACATGGGTAAACACGTGAGATTTTAAAATCATTTAAATATCTTTGGAGATGCAAATCAAAACCACAGGAGGCTGGGCGCGGTGGCTCACACCTGTGATCTCAGCACTTTGGGGGGCCCAGGCGGGCCGATCACTTGAGGTCAGGAGTTTGAGACCACCCTGACAAACATGGTTAAACTCTGTCTCTGCTAACAACACAAAAATTAGCCGAATATGGTGGCACACGCCTGTAATCCCAGCTACTCGGGAGGCCGAGGCAGGAGAATTGCTTGAATCTGGGAAGGACAGCTTGCAGTGAGCTGAGATCACACCACTGCACTCCAGCCTGGACCACAAAGCAGGATTCTGTCTCAGAAAAACCCACAAGGATATAGTATCTCACACCAGTCAAAATGGCTATTACTAAAAATTGAACATGCTGGGGAAGTTGTGAAGAAGGAATGCTTGTATCCTGTTGGTGGAAGTGTAAATCAGTTCAGCCATTGTGGAAGACAACGTGGTGTTTCCTCAAACACCTACAGACAGAACTACCGTCAAACCCAACAATCCTATTACTGGGCATATACCTAGAGGAATATAAGTCATTCTATTAAAAAGACACATGCAGGCTGGGCGTGGAGGCTCACACCTGCAATCCCAGCACTTGGGAGGCCACGACGGGCAGATGACGAGGTCAGGAGATCGAGACCACCCTAGCTAACATGGTGAACCCTCATCTCTACTAAAAATACAAAACTTAGCTGGGCATGGTGGCAGGCGCCTGTAATCCCAACTACTTGGAAGGCTGAGTCAGGAGAATCGCTTGAACCCGGGAGACGGAGATTGCAGTGAGCAGAGATTGCACCACTGCACTCCAGCCTGGGTGACAAAGTGAGACTCCATCTCAAAAAGAAAAGAAAAGCAAGGAAGGAAAAGAAAAGAAAAAGACGCATGCCCATCACTGCAGCACTATTCAATAGTGAAGACGTGGAATCAACCTAAATGCCTGTCAGTAATAGACTGGATAGGCTGGGCCCGGTGGCTCACTCCTGTAATCCCAGCACTTCAGGAGGCTGAGGTGGGTGGATCACCTGAGATCAGGACTTCGAGACCAGCCTGACCAACACAGTGAAACCCCGTCACTACTAAAAGTACAAAATTAGCCAGCCGTGGTGGTGGGCGCCTATAATCCCAGCTACTTTGGAGGCTGAGGCAGAAGAATTGCTTGAACACGGGAGGTGGAGGTTGCAATGAGCCAAGATGGCACCATCACACTCCAGTCTGGGTAATAAGGGCTAAACTCTGTCTCAAAAAAAAAAATGATACACTGGATAAAGAAAATGTGGTACTATATATATCATGGAATACTCTGCAGTCATAAAAAGGAATGAGATCATGTCCTTTGCAGGGACATGAATGGAACTGGAGGCCATTATCCTTAGCAAACTAACTCTAAAACCGAATACCACATATTCTCACTTACAAGCGGAAGCTAAGTGATGATGTTGGAAATAGATGCTTGGTGCTGCAAAGAAAAATCAGCACTGAGACAAAGGCTCTTTCAGCAATGCAATTTTTACTTCCTGGGCGGCAGGAAGGGTACTCCTGGTAGCCATTGTGCCACAAGAGTACAAAGAACAAAGGGAATACACACAAATTTATCCCTTATGCCTTCGGGGTTGTCCTTTCTGCTGTGTCTGATCTCCGTTGGCTGGAGCCAGACCTCACAACCTAAATTAAAACCTGACTGGCTAACAACTTAAAACTTTTCTAAACAGGTAAAAGCCATGGAGAGCTGGGACATGCCTGTGAGCACGTTCAGCACAGATATCTCGGTTAAAGTGCAAGGACATAGGATGTACTACGTGCCTGTAAGCATGGCATGTCTAACAGCTACATAGGATAGGGATTAACAAAGTTATTAGCACACTTATGGATTTATTCTTTAGCAAGAAATGAAACTTTAAAAAGGAACTTACCTACTTCCCACAGTGAGAACAAATGGAAACGCAGGGGGACAATGCACACTGGGACTTTCTGGAGAGTGGAGGGTGGGAGAAGGGAGAGGATCTGGGAAAATAACTAATAGATACCAGGCTTAATACCTGAGTGATGAAATAATCTGTACAACAAACCCCTATGACACACGCTACCTATGTAACAAACCTGCACATCCTGCACATGTACCCCTGAACTTAAGAGTTAAAAAAAAATCTCTTTAAAAGTGGGGCTGTGGGAGGTGGGGATGGCTAATGGATACAAAAAATAGAGCGAATGAATAAGGCCTACTATTTGATAGCACAACAGGGCAACTAGAGTCATTAATAGCTTCATTATATATTTTTAAGTAACTTAAAAGAATGTAATTGGATTTTTTGCCACTCAAAGGATAAATGCATGAGGGGATGGATACCCCATTCTCCATGATGTGCTTATTTCTCATTGCATGCCTGGATCAAAATGCCTCATGTACTTTATAAATATATACACCTACTATGTACCCACAAAAATTTTTTTAAACAATAAAAATAAGTCACTTTAAAAGGTAATAGACTAGAAAAAATAATAGCGGTGTATTATGAGATTTTAAACATGTGTAAAAGTAAAATGCTTGACAAAAATTGCCTAACAACTGAGGGGAAATGGAACTGTCCTGGGGCAAGGTGCTTTCCTGTAAGTAAAGTGGTAAGGCATCGTTGTAGAGAGTGATGTTTAAAGTGTATACTAAAGGGACTAATAAAATAATCAAACAAAAAGTTATAGCTCCAAAGTCAACAAAGAGATAAAAGGAAATCCTGACAAATATTCAGGTCGGGTGCAGAGGCTCACACTTGTAATCCCAGCACTTTGGGAGGCCAAAGGGGGCAGATCGCTTGAACTCAGGAGTTTGAGACTAGCCGGGGCAACATGGTGAAATCCCATCTCTACCAAAATACAAAAAGTTAGTCAAGGCATAGTGGTGTGTGTCTGTGGTTCCAGCTACTCGGGAGGCTGAGGCTGAAGGATCCCTTGAGCATGGGAGCTGAGGCTGCAGTGAGCTGAGATCACGCCGCTGCACTTTGATATTTTTTTTTTCTCTTTTGAGACAGAGAGTGAGACTCTGTCTCAAAAGAGAAAAAAATATATCAATCAATTCAGAAGAAGACAGAAAGAGAAGAAAAATAATAAAGAATAAATGTGGCAAATAGAAAACAAATAGGAAGATGATAGAAGAGTCAAGCCTTAGGATATCAACAATCACATGAAATGCAAATGGTCTAAACAACCTAATTGAAAGTAGAAATTGTCAAATTGTGTTTGAAAAGCAAGGCCTGACTGTGTGCTGACCACATTAAATATACGGACATAAATAGGTTAAAAGAAAAAGAATGAAAAAAGATAGACCATACTAATGCTAGTCAAAAAAAAGTTGGAGTGACTATCCTAACTTCAGATAAAGGACATTCCAGAGCAAAGAATATTATAAGGATAATGCAGGCTATTTTATAATAATAAAGAGGTCAATTCATCAAGAGGAAATAAGCATCCTAAACATTTATGCACCTAATCATATAGCTTTAAAGTGCATGATGGAATTGCAAGAAGGAAGCAAAACCATAATTACAGTCAGAGATTTTAACGCCCCTGCTCAATACCATGAGAACAAGCAGGCAAAAAACTCAGTAAGGATTGAGTAAACTTAGACAGCACTGTGAAGAAACTTGACCCAGTTGACATTTATAGGCCGTACCACCCAACAATGGCAGAATACACACTCCTCAAGTGCAGGTGGGACGTTTATCAAGATGGATCATATTCTGGGCCATAAAATAAGTCTCACTAAATTCAGCAGAATTCAAGTGATGTCGAATGTATTACCTGGCCATAACAGAATAGAATTAGGAATCAGTAACAAAAATGTCTCTGGAAAATTCTCAAATATTAAGAATTAAATGATAGACTAATAGACTTCCAAATAACTCATGGATCGAAAACAAAATCCAAAGGCAACTTAGAAAATATTTTGAACCGAATAAAGTAAAAACACAGCACATCCAAATTTGTGGGATGCCAATAAAGTGGTCATTAAAGAAAAACATGATAGCACTAACTGCTATATTGGAAAAGGAGCAATGTCTCAAGCAATGGCTTCACCTTTTACCATAAGAAACTGAGGAAAGCAAAGCAAATTAAACCCAAGTAAAAGAGAAAGAATGAAGATCAAAGCAGAAATCAACGAACTAGAAAACAGAAAAAAAGAAAAACAATGAAAGTGAAAATTAGTTTTTTGGTAGGATCAGTCAAATGGATAAGCTTCTAGCCAGAATTATAGGACAGGAGGGAGGGAGGAAGAGAAGGAGAGAGAGAGAGAGAAAGATAAATATAAGTTCCAAATATCAGAAGTGAATGACCCAACTACACATTCTACAGATATTAAAGGGATAATAAGGGAATATTATAAATGACTTTATGCCGACAGATTCAACAACTGAGATTAAATGGATAAATATTAGCAATCAATGCTCAGAAATGGAAATAACAGCATTTACAATGGTATCAAGAATATGAAGAACTTAAGAATAAGTTCTTCCTTATTCCTTGACAGAAATGCAAAAGGCCTATTCACTGAAAACTGCAAAATATAGTACCTAGAGGGGTTAAAGAAGATTTAAATAAAGATACACCTTTCTCATAGACCAGAAGATTCAGTAATGTGAATATGTCAACTCTCCTTAAACTGATCTACAGATGAAATGCAGTCCCGATCCAAATGGCAGAAGTCTTCATTGTGGAAACTGACAAGCTCCAAGATTCCTATGAAAATGCAAAGTCCCCGCGAAAGCCAAGCAACTCTGAAAAGGAAGAAAAAGGTTGGAGGGTTCACACAATCTGGTATCAGGAGCTGCTATAGTGCTGCATCAGCATAAAGACAGAGAAGAGAACAATGGAGCTGAGCAGTGGGTCCGGAAATGAGAGCTCACAGATGTGCGCAACTCTTTTGACAAAGATACAAAGGCAATGTGGGTAAAAAAAAAAAAGACAGGCTTTTCAACCAGTGCTGCTGGAACAATTACCATACGCGAGTCCTCCACGCACACACCCTCAAGCCATGTCTCACGTACATACAGGTTCACCCAGAATGGACGATAGACCTAAAAGTAAAACCTAAAAATATACAATTTCTAGGAGAAGACATCAAAGAACATTTTTGTGAGCTTGGGTTAGGCAAAGATTTCTTAGTTATGATACCAAAACTATAATTCATAAAAGAACGAATGGATAACTTGGCCTCTATCCAAATTAAAAACTGCTCTGCAGAAGAGGCTGTTAAGAGAATGCAAAAACAAGGCACAGACAGGGAGGAAATCTTTGCAAATCATTAATCCGATGAAGGATATAGAGTCCTCAAAACTCAACAGTAAGAAAACAATTCAATTAAACATGGGAAGAGATTTGAACAGACACTCCATCAAATAAGATAAACAGCTGGCAAATAAGTACATGGAAAGGTTCTCAGCATGATTGGTCATCAGGTAACTAGAGCAGCTGGACTTGAAATGACTGATTATCACCAGTGTCGGTGACGATGTGGAGGAACTGGAATTCTCACTGTAGGTACCGTGTATGGTACAACCATTTGGAAACCAATCTGGCAGTTTCTCAGAAAGTTGGACATTCACCCAGCACAGAACCCAGCTATTCCACTCCTACATATTTACCCAAGAGAAAAAAAAACTATGCTGATGCATAGATCTGTGCATGAATATTCACAGAACCTTTTTTTGTAATAGCCAAAACCTGGATATGACTCAGGTGCTCATCAACAGGTGAACAGATAAAAATAAGCTCTGGCCAGGTGCGGTGGCTCACACCTATAATCCCAGCACTTTGGGAGGTCGAAGGTCGAGGCTGGTGGATTAGCTAAGGTCAGGAGTTCGAGATCAGCCTGGCCAACATGGTGAAACTCCATCTCTACTAAAAATACAAAAAAAAAAAAAGATGAGCTGGGCGTGGTGGCGGGTGCCTGTAATCCCAGCTACTCGGGAGGCTGAGAACCCAGAGGTTGCAGTGAGCCGAGATGGTGCCATTACACTCCAGCCTGGATGACAAGAGTGAAACTCAGTCTCAAAACAACAACAACAAAACAAGAAAAAAAAGCAAGCTCTGATGTAGCCATGCAGTAGGGTAGAACGACCAACAGGAAGTGTTGAGTTACTCACACAGCACGACACAGGTGAAACTCAAGATAATTTTTTGAATGAAGGAAGGCGGAGGAAAAAGAAGACTCACTGTATGTTTCTATCTTGGAAATGAGGTAGAAAGCAGGTCAGGGGTGGTTCATGGGGGTTGGGAAAAGGGAAGAGTGACAGAGAAGGTTCCAAAGGGAAAGGAGGACACTGTCCCCATCGTGGCCACCGTTCCTGAGGACGTGAATGGACACAAGTTTCACACGTGTCCAAATGTATCAAACTGTGGACATTTTAAAACTAAAAAAGAAAAAATCGAACTGTACATTTTAACTATGTGCAGTTTATTGTATGTCAATCATATCTCCATAAAGCTGTGTTTTGTTTTGTTTTTTAATGAAAGGAGACTATGAATGATTGGGGAAGAGGCTGAAAGTGAGCGTGCCAATAAGAGCCCGAGCTCTCTTGCTCCATGTCCGTATTTGAGTTTATTCTCTGACCCAGAGCCTGTTGCTTGAAGACGCAGCCGAGGTCCACAGAGAGAAAGCCCAGCACTATCACTGCCAGCATTCGCTGGAATGCCCTCGCAAAGGAACACGGCATTCGCTCCCACGGCTGCGCCCTCCGGCACGGGAGCCCCTCACAGTGAAGGACGGCTGGACACAGGCTCTGCGTTGACATGGACATCTGAAGACCTGGAGGGTGGCTGGGCACAGTGGCTCACGCCTATTATCACAGCACTTTGGGAGGCCAAGGGGGGATTGTGTGTGCCCAGGAGATTAAGGTCAGCCTGTGCATCACCACACCTGGCTCATTTATCTTAATTTTCTTTCTTTTTTTTTTTTTTGTTGAGAGACCCATCTCCACATAAAAATAAAAATTAAGAGAAATTAACCCGGTGTGATGGTGCATACCTGTGGTCCCAGCTGCTTGGGAGGGTGAGGGAGCCTCCTGAGCATTTCAGTCCAGGGGTTTGAGGCTGTGGTGAGCCATGATTGTGCCACTGCACTCCAGCCTGGGCAACATAGCAAGACCCTATCTCACAAAACAAACAAACAAGACCTGAAACATTATCATTATCTTCTGTTAGGAGCTCCGTGGGTCAAGAGGTGAATGGCATCCCTGCCAAGCTTAGAATGGGCCCTCAAGGTTCATGGACCCACCCAGTGGTCATTTTTATGGTGTCCAGATATTTAACTGGGATGGAGATATTAGGCAGTTAGAGTAATCCCAGGAAATGGTCCTTGGCCTGTGAGATGACGACATCATAAGTGAAGTGAGGAGGTCAAGTGCAGACAATGAACGTGCCCTTGGTCAAGATAACGAATCAGAAACACAATCGCGTCCGGGTGAGGACAGGATGTCTGCACCAGCAGGATCTCCGGTGTGATGATTATTTCTATGTGTTCACTTGACTGGATCACAGGGTGCCCAGATTAAACCTTGATCTGGGTGTGTCTGTGAGGTTCATTTTTGGTGCGGTGGGTACTGGGGTTGGTGGACTCAGGAAGGCAGATGCCCTCCCCAGCCTGGGGGCCTCCTCCCAGCCACTGTGAACCCGAACAGAACAGAAGGCAGGGGAAGAAGAATCTGTCCTCTTTTTCCTTGCCTTACTGCCTGAGCTGGGACATCTTATCTCCTGCCCTCGGACTGGGATTTACTTCACTGGTTCTCCCAGGTCTCAGCTTGCAGAGGGGACAGATCATGGGACTCCTCAGCCTCCTTGATCATGGGAGCCAATTGGTCTCATCTCTCCTCTCTCTCTCTCTCTCTGTGTGTGTGTGTGTGCGTGTGTGTGTTCACTGGTCTGGTCCTTGTGGAAAGTGAACAGATGGGATTGATTCTGAAAAATGGACATGACTCCTGCAGGCTCAATGTAGCCATTGAGTCACAACCGATGTGCCAGGCGAGGTGTTTTTCCCAAAGCCTCAGGTGTGCAGTGTGTGACCATGATTTGTGGGTGTTTCAGGCTTGGCTGATGAAAGACGTTGGCTCCAGTTCCCACTCCCATGGAACGGACAGGGCTGCTCCCTGCTCCTGGGACCTCGTCCACTATCCATTAAAAGGCAGAAGAAATGAAAAGGTAACCTATGAAATGGGAGAAAATATTTGCAAACCTTATATATGCTAAAAAGCTAACATCTAGCATATACAAAGAACAACTTAACAATGACAACCACAAAACAACCCAGTTAAAAAACTGACAGAGGGCTGGGCATGGTGGTTCACGCCTGTAATCCCAGCACTCTGGGAGGCTGAGGCGGGTGGATCACCTGAGGGCGGGAGTTTGAGACCAGCCTGACCAACACGGAGAAACCCTGTCCCTACCAAAAATATAAAATTAGCTGGATGTGGTGGCACAAGCCTGTAATCCCAGCTACTCAGGGAGGCTGAGGCAAGAGAATCACTTGAACCTGGGAGGTGAAGTTTGCGGTGAGCTGAGATCGCACCATTGCACTCCAACCTGGGCAACAAGAGCAAAACTCCGTCTCAAAAGAAAAAAAGAGAGGACTTGAAGAAACTTTTCTCCAGGAAAAGACAAATGGCCAATAAGCACATGAAAAGATGCTGCATGTCACTTGTCATCAGGGAAATGCCACGAGATACTGCCCCACGCCCACGAGGATGGCCACTAAGAAACCCTGAAAATAATAAGGCAAGGACATGGTGACGTTGGAACCCCTGGGCACTGCTGGTGGGAGTGCAGGATGGCGCAGCCACTGTGGGAAACGGTATGGTGGTGCCTCAATACTTAAAGATTGCATTCCCGTAGGATCCAGCAATCCCACGACTGGATCTGCGCCCAAAACAATGGAAGGCTGAGACTCGAACAGGTATTTGTCCACACATGTTCATAGCAGTTGATTCACAATAGCCAAGAGGTGAAAGTAACTCAAGTATCTATTGATAGATAAGTGAATATACGAAATGTGGTCCATCGTTGCTGTGGAATATTACTCAGCCATAAACAGGAAGGAAATTCTGACACAGGCGACAGCATGGGTAAACCTTGAGGACATCACACTCAGTGAAATAAGCCGGTCACGAAAGGACAGATATTGTATAATTCCAGTTCTTTGAGGTCCCTAGGGTGGAATTTGACCCTCTTCACTAAATCATGCTGGCCAAGGGCTGGGTTGGGAGAGCGGGAGTTGTTTAGTGGGGATAGAGTTTCAGTGGGGGGCACCGTCTTTCAGAAGCAGAGGACTCGCTGGCTTTGGGCCTTCTTCTTTGTCACAGGGGAGACGTGTAGTGTGTGTCTTTTATTGGCACATCCAAATGTTCCCCTCCCCATGCTCGGGAATATGAGAAAGTTCTGGAGATGGATGGTGGTGATGGCACTAACACAAATATATTTAATGCCACTGAACCCCACTTAAAGTGGTTAAGATGGTGTAATCCCAGCACTTTGGGAGGCTGAGGTGGGAGGATCACAAGGTCAGGCACTTGAGACCAACCTGGCCAACATGGCGAAACCTCGTCTCTACTAAAAATACAAAAATTAGTTGGGCATGGTGGCGCACGCCTGTAATCCCAGCTACTTGGAAGGCTGAAGCAGAAGAATTGCTTGAACCCGGGAGGTGGAGGTTGCAGTGAGCTGAGACCGCGCCACTGCACTCCAGACTGGGCAACAGAGAGAGAATCCATTTCACACAAAATAAATAAATAAATAAAAAGGTTAAGATGGTAAACTTTGTGACTTGCATATTTTATCATAATTTCAAAAAAAAAAGATAGAAGCGATCTGAACATGCAGACATCTGCAGTACAGCCCATGAGTCAATGGACCATGAATTGAACATGAATGACTTAATGGGGAGCTGGCACGATGAGCTGTGCTGGGAGTCCTGGGTGCACTGGAGTCCTCCTTAGGATGCGCTCAGGAGGACGTGTGGGAAGCCCTGCAAAGATTCAGGAGCCAGACCTGCAGGAAAGTTCTCAGAGGCCCGAGCTCCGGGCATGTTTGCGTGTCTAAATAAAAGGCACAGTTGCACATCTCTCCCCAGGAGGCACAGAGTTGGCCAGATAGTGGCCCCCTCTCTTGGGAATGTGGCGAGTCAGTGACCTCACTTTTGGGAATGTGGGGAGTCAGTGCCCTGACTTGGGGATACGGGGAGTCAGTGCCCTCATTCTTGGGAATGCGGGGAGACAGTGCCCCCCACTCTTGGGAACATGGGGAGACAGTGCCACCCACTCTTGGGAATGTGAGGAGCTGGTGGCCCCACTCCAGGGAGTATTGCCCTGGGCCCTACTCTGGACAACAGGGGTGCTGCAGGATGAGTGGCACCCGTCAGAGGAGGGCTGGCCACAGCCCAATGCCAGGGCTTGGGAGGCTGACATGCCCTTCTGGGGTGCAGCAGGAGCAGCAGCTCTGAGGTCAATCTCCTGTGCACCAGAGAGCTTCATGCAGCCCTGTGGCCCCAGCAGCAGACGGGCATATGGTGCCGAGAACCGCAGCGGTTGCCAGAGCAGCCCTGCTTCCCGTCGTTCCCAGAGCTCCAAGGGGACTTTGCATTTCCTGTGTCCTTAATGCCTGGCTCTGCGGCATTGGAGGCCCCTGTGCCTGAAGGAAACCCCAGCAAGGGTGCAGAGAGGGTGCCCTTGAACTTCAAGGTCTGTCTGCCACCTGGGCCCTTTGGGTCCCCTCTGTCCAAGGACCAGCAAGAAGAGGAGACAGCCCCTTGCTGGGGTCAGTGGACCCTGATGGGCAGCAGAAGGCAGGGCTGCCGCAGCCCCGTGTGGCCTGGGAGGGACACATGCGGACTGCAGGTGACCCGTTCATGTGCCCCTTGTACTCCTTGGCTGTGTGCGACCATGAATGGACAAGGACAGCAGCCCTGGCCTACGAAGGGCCTGTGCTGGGGCCTACGAAGGGCCTGTGCTGGGCCTGTGCAGGTGGGAGCTGAGGGAGTGCAGGCTGGACGGAGGAAGAGGGAGATGGTAAATGCGCTCACAGCCCCAGAGGAGCACCAGCGAGGGGGGTTGTGGCTTGTCCCAGGAGCCCTGTTCCCAGGGCCCTGTGAGCTGCTCTTGCCTCCTGTGTAGGGAAGTCAATGATGCAGCACAGAGGTGCTGTGAGAGCCGCCGTGGAGAAAGGGCTCCCTGCCTGCTGCGAGCCGTGAGGACAACGGATGCTCCAGAGTCCAGAGCCTCCAGAATCCCCTTGGCTTTCATGTGATGTCAGGCTGTTCTTGGGGTCCCCGGCCAAGAATGGAGCTGGGCAGTGGTACAAGAGCCCAGCCACGTCCACCCAAGGGACACTCTGCTGATGCTCAACGCTTGCTCTCATGGTCCCTTGGCCTGGCAGAGCCCTTTGCAGGGGCACTGGGACCTGGGGGCTGCCTCCACCACATCCTGCAGCCATCTCAGTGTTTTCACGGGTGTCCTCCCAGCTCACCCTGTGCTTGCCCAAAGCCATCTCAGCATCTTCTCCTCTGAGAACTCAGCTTGCAACAACCCAAATTTTGGCTTTTTAATCCTCCTCCCAACAGAGACCAGAGTCTTCATTCACTCACCAAATCCTGATTAAATACAAAGGCAAGGGAGAAAGCTGTTATAAGTAAAATTTCAATGCTGCAGAAGAAATAGCACTCGAAGATAGATGTTCTCAGCAAGGCAGTTGACTTCTATAGAAGAGTATGGCTCACGGAGGGAGCAATGGTGACTGCACATTTGGACAAGGGAGGAAAGGGGGTACTTATGCCTGATAGGGGCCACCCCTACTGCCGTGTCATCCCCCTGTTGGCTAGGGTTAGATGGCACAAGCTAGACTAATCCCGATTGGCTATTTTAAAGAGAGCAGGGGTCCGAGCTAGAGTGGCAGAGTGGGTGGTATGGCAGGAAAGATGGCTACAGGTAGGTCTGAGAAGGTAGCCAGGGGTGACCTAGGTCAAAGAAGGTGACCAGAGCAGGTGACTGGAGCAGGTGACTGAAGCAGGTGACCAGGATGAGTCAGGACAGAGGGGGGCCAGGGGGACAGATGTGAACTACTGATTAGAACCAGTAGAGAAGGTTGTTTACCAGAACTACAGGGAAGTTAAACTTTAAAATGGAGGACAAATAACTGCATATAATGACATACTGATTATTTGAAGAGAAATTTAGAACTCATTGTATCCAGTAAAGCTGTGCAGCTACCCAGGGAGAGAGTCCTGGGCAGCAGGGCCAGCAAGTGCAAAAGCCCTGGGGCACGACTGCACGGGCAAAGTCAGGAAACAGCAAGGGGGACAGGGAGGCTGGAATTGGCTGAACAAAGGTGCAACCAGGTGGCCAGAGGGATTCCAGGCCAGACCTGTGGGTCTTGGTCAGACGCTGCAAGAACTTGAGCCTTTACTCTGAGCGAGGCAGAGGCTGAGGCAGGGCTCTGAGCAGAAGGGGGACAGGTCTGTCTTACGTTGTAACAAGACTGCTCCACGCCCAGCCACTGTGTGGAGAGTGGTCAGAAGGGGGCCAGGGCAGAAGTAGGAGGATCACTGAGGACACTGGTGGTGTAATCCAGGAGCTGAAAAGGTGGCTTGGACTGGGCTGGGGGATGTGGAGGTGAGGGTGGTCAGATTCTGGGTGCTGCCAACAGATGTGAGGTTGGGGTGTCGGGGAAAGAGAGGAGCCAAGTCTGGTTCCCAGATGTCTGTCCAGGAATCAGATGCGGAGATGGGGTGGGAGCAGGAGGGAGGAGGGAAGCCGGCATTGGCCTGGTTCTGATGGAGATGCTTGTCAGACAAGGATGCGTGGGGACCTCAGGTTGCAGGTAGCTGTCTAGGTCTGCAATGCAGCCTGGACAGGAGCGTCAGCACAGAGGGGATCCATATGCCCGTGAGCAGAGGGGTCACCGAGTCAGTGGGTGTGGGTGGAAAGGGACCAAGCTACGCCCCACAGTGTGGAAAAGAGAGGAAGATGAGGGTGCCGAGCAAAGAGGCACAGGTGAAGACATCCAGGTATGGGATACGCCCAGGAGGCTCCTGCAGCCTGGGGCAAGGTGTGGGTCACTGGAGCAGGTGACTGGAGCAGGTGACTGGAGCAGGTGACTAGAGCAGGTGACGGGGATGAGTCAGGACAGAGCTGGGGGTTGGGGGACAGATGTGAACTACTGATTAGAACCGGTAGAGAAGGTTGTTTACCGGAACTACAAGGAAGTTAAACTTTAAAATGAAGGACGAATAAGTGAACATAATGACATACTGATTATTTGAAGAGAAATTTAGAACTCAGTGTATCCAACAAAGCAGTGCAGCTACCCAGGGAAAGAGAGTCCCGGGCAGCAAGAGAGTCTCAGGGAGAGCGAGTGACCCAGGGAGATGCCGGATGTGAACAGCGATTCAGGCAAGGGGGTCCTGAGCCGGGACCTTGAGTACAGCACCCTGAGGGGGGTCCCTGCTGAACTTGGGGTGTGTTGAGGAGAGGACAGGCTGGGGTAAAGTGGAGACACAAGTGTGGAGGAATCATCTGGGTGGCCCACGTGTTTGCTGGTTTTCAGATAGAGGGAATACTGTTCATCGGGATGTTGGAAGGATCCAGAAAGATCTTTCCTCAGATATCTGCATGGCTCCCTCCCTCTCCTCCTTTGTATTCTTTTGGGATTTGGTGAGTGAAAGAAGACTCTAAACTCACCAGCAGCTATTATCATGTCTTCCTTAGGGGAGGGTGTGGGCCGTTCACGTTGAGGTCTCCTAGAAGGAGAGGCTGAGGTGGAGTCAGATTAACCCAGAAGAGGCACCTGTGGGAACATTCTTCCTGCCATGATATCCAAGCTGGGGCAGAAACCTCCTCTCCAATGAACAGGTGATCTTTGAAGGAGCATGGGGAGCTTATGCCCAACCCTGAGGGAGAGGAGCGATTTCACGGGATAGGCACAGAGGCATGTGTTGGTGGACATGGGGCAGGGTGTGACCTACACCAAGACAACTGAAAGGCCAGATCCCTAGTGGAACAGGGTGGTGGAGAGGGACTGCTGGAAGTCAGAGACAAGAGGAAAGATAGAAGAGCCTCCAGGAAAGAGGAGTATGGGCAGACATAATGGTGTGTGAAGCATGGAACAGAAAGAATGGCATGTGGAGTGCATGGTGTGAGCATGGGGAACTATGGGGCATGGACAATGGAGGAAGACAGACAGTGGGCCATGAAGAAGGGGGAAGAGAACACGGAAAATGGACCACTGGCTATACGGGACGGAGAATGGAGTGTGGAGCATTGAGAGTGAAGCCAGGAGAATGGGAAACGGAGTATAAAGAAAGGAGACGGGACAGGGACGCAGAGCACACAATACGACAGGCTGACTGTTTTGTTACAGCTAATACAGCCGGTGACTTTCAGTTGAAGCCAACATTCACAATTCCAAAATCTCTAGGGACCTTAAGAATTTTTATGCTAAATCTACTCTGCCGTGCTCTGTCAGTGGAACAACAAAGCACAGATGACAACACATCTGTTTACAGCATGGTTCGCTCAATATTTGAGGTCCACTTTTGAGAACTACTGCTCAGAAAAAAATTCCTTTCAAAATGTTACTGCACGTTAAGAATGCGCCTGTTCACTCAAGAGCTCTGATGGAGACATGCCAGGAGACAAACACTGTTTTCATGCCTCTAACATGGCATCCATTCTGCAGTCCATGGATCAGAGTCACTTTGAGTTTCAAGTCATACAGCACGTAGAGAATAAAATATAAAGTATGGAGTATGGAGCAAAAAATGTGGAATGTGGAAACTGAAGAATGAGGAACAGAGTATGAAGAATAAAGAGTGTAATAGGGTCTAGGATATGGAGAATGATACCTGGAGCACAAAAAATTGAGAATGGAGTAGAATATGGAAAATGGAGAATGGAGAGTGGAATATGGGCAATGGTTGGTGTATGAAGTATGAAACTTGGAGGATGGAGAATAGAGAAAAAGTACAGAGTATTGAGACTGAGTATGCAGAATGAAGTATAGAGTATAGCGTATGGAGAATGGAGTACTAAGTATGATAAATACTGTGCAAAGCATGTATTGCATGTGTGCACACAGAACCTGAAGCAATATATGGCCCAAGAGGAAGACCTGGTGCCAGGCCTGGCATGTGATAGGTGTTTCCAGAAACTAAAGTAAGGCGGGTAGCACTGGATCTGCACACAGTGAGGGCAGTAATCCATAATCCATGACTACGAATGTGGAGTAGAATCCATAACCCATAACTACAAATGTAGAGTAGAATCCATAACCTATAACTACAAATGTGGAGTAGAATCCATAACCCATAACTACGAATGTGGAGTAGAATCCATAACCCATAACCACACATGTGGAGTAGAATCCATAACCCATAACCACACATGTGGAGTAGAATCCATAACCCATAACTACGAATGTGGAGTATGATCCATAACCCATAACTATGAATGTGGAGTATGATCCATAATGCATGACTACAAATGTGGAGTATGATTTATAATCCATGATTACAAATGTGGAGTATGATCCATAATCCATGACTAAGAATGTGGAGCATGATCCATAACCCATGACTACGAATGTGGACTATGATCCATAACCCATAACTACGAATGTGGAGAATAATCCATAACCCATAACTGTGAACGTGGAGTATAATCCATAATCCATAACTGTGAATGTGGAGTATGATCCATAGCCCATAACTGTGAGTGTGGAGTATGATCCATAACCCATGACTACGAAAGTGGAGTATAATCTATAATCCATGACTGTGAATGTGGAATATAATCCATAATCCATAACAACAAATGTGGAGTATTATCCATAATTACAAATGTGGAGTAGAATCCATAACCCATAACTATGAATGTGGAGTATGATCCATAATCCATAACTACCAATGGAGTATAATCCATAACCCATAACTATGAACGTGGAATCTAGTCCATTACCCATAGCTGTGAATGTGGAGTATAATCCATAGCCCATAACTATGAATGTGGAGTATAACCCATAACGATGAATGTGGAGTAGAATCCATAACCCATGACTACAAATGTGGAGTATGATCCATAACCCATGACTACGAATGTGGAGTATGATCCATAATCCATAACTACAAATGTGGAGTATGATCCATAACCCATGACTACGAATGTGGACTATGATCCATAACCCATAACTATGAATGTGGAGTAATAATCCATTACCTATAACTATGAATGTGGAGTAAAATCCATAGCCCATAACTATGAATGTGGAGTATAACCCATAACTATGAATGTGGAGTGTAATCCATAACCCATAACTATGAAAGTGGAGTATAATCCATAATCCATAACAAAGAATGTGGAGTATAATCCATAACTATGAATGTCGAGTATAATGCATAACCCATGACTATGAATGTGGAGTATAATCCATAACCCATAACTACTAATGTGGAGTATGATCCATAACCCATGACTACGAATGTGGAATATGAGAAATGCAGAATGGAGTACAGAGTGTGAAGTGGGTTATACAGTATGGACAATGGTGTATGGAGTATAAAGAATGGAAAATGAGTAGTAAAGAATTGAAAGCATTTGGAGCAGGAAAATGGTGTATGGAGAATGGAGAGTGGAGTATGAATGATGAATGTGGAGTATGAAATGTAAAGAATGCAATATGTAGAATAGAATATAGAGTATGAAAATGGCATGTGCAGTATGAGAAATGCATGCACAATGAAGTATAAAAAACAAAGAATAAGAATGGAGAATGGAGTGAAGTAGAGAGATAACAGTCTACAGAGAATAAATTAAGGACAATGGGGTATGAATTATGGGATATAGTGTGTAAGAATGGACTATAAAGTATAAAGTGTGGTGTAAGGAGAAAAGAGAAGGGAGGACAGTGTATGCAGCATGCAGTATGGTGAATAGAGAACGGTGGGTATATGGAGTATGGAGTACGGAGGAAGGAAAATGAAGGATGATTTATGGACTATGGACTACAGAGAATGAAGAATGCAAAATGGACAACCTATAATGGAGTATGGAGAATGGAAAATGAAGGAGAATGGAGCATGAAAAATGGAAAATGGAGAAAGAGATATGGAGAATGAAGTATGGAGAAAAGAATAGAGAGTAGATTATAAACTAGGGAAAATGGAGTGTGGAGAATGCGAAATGGAGAATGGAGAATGAAATATTGAAAAGGATAATGAAGCACACACTATGGAAAATTGAGAATGGTGTATGGTGAATGGAAAATATAGAATGGAAATTGGTGTATGAAGAATAAAGTGAAGAAAGAAAATTGAGTATAGAGTTTGGAGAATAAAGGATGGAATTGGAAAAGGGGGAAGGGAGAATGGTATACGAACAAAGGAGTATGGAGAACAGTATGAAGGTGAAGTATACAGAATGGAGAGTGCAAAATGGTGCATAGAGGATGGAGTGTGGAGAAAGGGGAATGGAATATGCAGTGTGGAGAAAGCAAATGGTGCATGGAGGATGGAGCATGAGGAAAGAAGGGGTAATACAGTGTGGAGTACGGAGAATGGAATATAGAGAAAAAGGAATAAATTATGGAGATTGGAAAATGGAGATGTATGAACGTATGGAAAAGTATGATGTATGGATAAAGGAGAATGGAAAGTGGAGTATAAAGAATGGAGAATGGAGAACGTGCATGGAGAATAAAGTAGGAAGAAAGGAGAATTAAGAATAGAGTATAGAGAATGGAGTTTCAGAGAAGAGTGAGCAATGGAGTATAGTGAATGGAGTATGGAGAAAGCAGTATGAGGAATGAAGAATGGCAAAAGGAAAATGGAGTATGAAAAATGAATGAAGAACGATATATGAGAGTAGAGTATGAAGCAAGGAGAATGGTGTATAGAGATGGAGAATGGAGAACAGGCAGTGATGTACGGAGAATAAAGAAAAGTGAAGCATAGCCTTTGGAGTATGGTGAACGGTGTAGAAAGAATGGATTATGGAGCATGCCAGTAACAATGGCAATTATTAAAAAGTCAAGGAACAACAGATGCTGGCGAGGTTGCAGAAGAAAAGTAACACTTTTACACTGTCGGTGGGAATGTAAATTAGTTCAACCATCATGGAAGACAGTATGGAGATTCCTCAAAGATCTAGATGCAGAAAAACCATTTGACCCAGCAACCCCATTACTGGGTATATACCCAAAGGAATAGAAATCACTCTATTATAAAGATACATGCACACATATGTTCATTACAGCACTGCTCACAATAGCAAAGTAATGGAATCAACCCAATGTCCACCAGTGGTAGGCTGGATAAAGAAAATACGGTGCATATACACCATGGAATACTATGCAGCCATAAAAAGTGAAATCATGTCATTTGCAGGGACATGGATGGAGCTGAAAGCTGTTATCCTCAGCAAACTAATGCAACAACAGAAAACCAAACACCACATGTTCTCACTTATAAGTGGGAGTGGAATGATGAGAACACATGGACACATGGGGTGGGGGGATCAACACGCACCGCGGCTTGTCAGGGGGCAGAGGACGGAGAGCATAAGGAAGAATAGATAATGGGCGCTGGGCCTATCACTTAGGTGATGGGTTGATCTGTGCAGCACACCACCATGGCACATGCTTACCTATGTCACAAGCCTGCACATCCTACACATGGACCCTAGAACTTAAAAGAAAAGCTGGAAAAAAAAATGGAGTATGGAGAAAAATGGAGAATGGGCTATGGAATATGAATACAAAGAATGTCATATGGAAAAGGGAGAGTGAAGAATAGAGAAAGCCATATGTAAAATGAACTATGAAGAAAGGACTATAACGGAAAGGTGTATGAAGAACAGAACGTGGCAAATGGAAAATGGAGAACGGTGTTTGAAGAAAGGCGAATGGAGAATGGAGCACCGAGAGTGAACTGTGAAGTCGTGTATGAAGAACAGAGAATGGAGAAGGGAGCATGCAGAACAGAAAGGGGGGATGAAGAATGGTGTAGGTAAAGCGGAGGACGAAGAAAGGCGAATGGAGCATACAGCATGGAGGATTCAAAATGGAGAACAGCATATGCGGATGGAGTATGAAGTAAGTGGTACGGAAAATGGAGGGTGGGGAATGGTGTATGGAGCACAAAGAATAGAGAAAGGAGCAAGGAGGGTGCAGTAGAAAGAATGGAGCATGTTGCAAAGAGAAAGAATAAAGAATGAGGATAGAGAATGAGGTACAGAGAAAGGACATGAGGCACGGAAAATGGAGAATGAAGAAAGAATGGAGTCCAGAGTGCGACCCCAAAACCTAAAATGCAATAAAAAAAAAAAATCAAAAAAAAAAAAAACAAAACTGGAGAACGGAATATGGAGAATAAGGTACGAGGAGGAGCATGAAGAAATGACAACAGGGAAGGGAGTATAGAGAATGCAGAGTGGAGAATGGTGTGTGGAAAATGAAGTATGGAAAAAAGAATAAAGAACAGTATAGAGAATCAAAAATGGAGCATGGAGAGCGGTGTACAGAGAAGTAAATAAGGAGTTATACAGTATGGAAAATGGAGAACGGTGTGTAAAAAGGAGAACAAAGAAACGTGTGTGTAAAATAAAGTGTGGCGTATGAAGAAAGAGGAATGGAGAAAGGAATATGGAAAATTTGGAATGGTTTATGGAGAATTGAAAATGACAGATTGGAATATAAAGTATGCAAGTGGAAAATGAAGAATAATAGAGTATGGAAAATGGCGGATGGAGGATGAGAAAGGAGTACGGAAAATGGAGAGTGGATGACAATGTGTGAAGAACGAAATGTGGAAAAAAGAGTAACGTATCAATACAGAGAACTGGTGATGGAGAAAGGAGTATGGAGAAAGCAGAATGAAAATCATGTATCAATTACATAGAATTGAGCTGGAGAATGGAGACTCAGGAATGTAGTACAGAGAATGAATAATAAGTAATTGTGTGTACAGAATAAAGTATGCAAAAGAAGATTGGAGAATTGCATATGGAGTGAGTATGGAGAAGGGAACATAAAGAATGGAGCATAGAAAACGGAGAATGGAGAATAGAATGTGGAGAATGACATATGAAGAAAAGAGAATAAAGTGTGGAATGTGGAGAATGGTGTATAGAGAATGAGGTATGAGAAAGGAGAATGAGAATGAAGTATTAAATAGGTGTGGAGTATGGGGAATGGAGAATAGTAAAAGGAGGATGGAACATGGTGTATAAAGAATCGAGAATGAAGAATGGGGCATAATATATGGAGAACAGAGTACGGAGGAACGAGAGTGAAGAGTGGAATGTGGAGAATGAAGAATGGTGTATGGAGAAGGAAGAATGAAGTATGCAGAAAAGAGAAGGGAGGATGGCATGTGGAGAATGAGCAAAGGGGAATGACGTGGAAAATGGAGCATGCAGAGGGGAGAATGAGAATGGGAAAGTATAACATACCAAGTATGGAGAATACAGAAGTGAGTCTGCAGCATGGAGCATGCTGCATGCAGAACGGCTTATGGAGGAAGAAATGTGAAATATGGAAAATGGAGGCTGGTGTACAGAGAATAGACTATAAAGGAGAATAAAGAATACAGTACAGAGAATGGAGAAAAAGAATAGTGTATGGAGAATAAAGTACGTATAGTGAAGAAAGGGAAATTCTGCATGGCTTGCAGAGTATGGAGAATGGAACCAAAAAAAATAAAGGATGGAGACTGTTGAGTGGAGAATGCGGTATAAATAATGAAGAATGGAGTGTTGAGAATAAAAAAAAATAAAATAATGGAACATAGGCCAGGCGTAGTGGCTCACGCTTGTAATCCTAGCACTTTTGGAGGCTGAGGCGGCAGATCACTTGAGGTCAGGGGTTCAGGACCAGCCTGGCCAACAGGGTGAAACCCCATCTCTACTAAAAACACAACAATTAGCTGGGCGTGTGGTGCATGCCAGTAATCACAGCTACTTGGGAGGCTGAGGCAGGAAAAATCACGTGAGTCTGGGAGATGGCGGTTGCAGTGAGCCGAGATCGCACCACTGCCCTCTCTGCGTGACACAGTAGGACTCCATTTCCAAAAAAAAAAAAAGGATGGAAAAACAAAGAAGGGAGAATGGAGAAAAAAGTACGGAGAAAGGAGAAAGAAAATGGAGAACAGACTACAAAAACAGAACACTGTACGGAAAGCGGTGTGTCTGAGAGCAGAAAAGGAAATGGAGTATGGAGAGGGGTATGAAGAACTAAAAACCAAGCATGGCGCACACAATGTAACGAAAGGAGCATGAAGACTGAACAATGGAGACTGCTGTGTAAATAATGAAGCATGAAGAAGGGAGAAGGGACTACGGGAAATGAGGTACGGAAAAAAGACAAGAGAGAATGGAGTATAAAGCATAAGGTTTGGCGAATGGAGGATGGGTATGAAAAATGGAGACGGGTACAGAGAAGTTGGAGTATGGAGAAAGAAGAAAGGCCTGTGGAGTGTGGAAATACGAAGAATGGAAAATACAGAATGGAGAATGATGTGTGGAGGGGAAAGGATTGAGAGAAGAGAAGGCAGAATAGAGGGTGGAATGTGGAGAATTTGAAATGGAGACTGTAGAGCGTTGTGTGAAGAATAGAGAATGGAGAATGGTCCATGGAGTGTACTGAAAAGAGGATGGAGGATGGAGAATGGAGAGTAGACATTGGGGTATGGATAGGGAATTATGGAGAAAAAAGTGGAGAATGAAGTGTGGAGTATGAGGAAGAGAGAGTAAGAATGGTGTGCAATGCATGGAGAAGGAAGAAAGGGAAGTGGAGAATGTGGGAACCTATATGGGGAATAAAATATAGAGAAGACAAGCATGGAGTATGAAGTGTAAAGAATGGAGAGGTTGGGTGTGGTGGCTGACGCCTGTAATCCCAGCACTTTGGGAGGTCAAGGCAGATGAATCTCTTGAGCCCTAGAGTTTGAGACCAGTGTGGGCAATATGGCAAAACCTTGTCTCTATAAAAAATACAAAAATTAGCTGGGCATGGTGGCACATGCCTGTGACTGAGGTAGGAAGATCGCTTGAGCCCAGAAGGTGAAAGTTGCAGTGAGCCGAGATTATACCACTGCACTCCAGGCTGGATGGCACAGCGAGATCCTGTCTCAATGAAATCAATAAACAAGTATCAAATGGAGAATGAAAAATGGCGCATGGCAAATAGATTGTGGAGAAAGACGAATGAAGATTGAACTATGGGTATAGAGTGTGGGAAACAGTATGGAGATTGAAAAACAGACAATTGAAGAATGGGAATGGTGTATAGAGAACGGAATATAGAGAAAACAGAGTGAAGTATGGAGAATGGAGCATGGCAAAAAGAGAACAGAAAATAAAATACAGAGAATAAACTTTGAAGAATGGAGTGTGGGGAATGAAAATGGAGAATAATAGACCACGGCATACAGAGAACAAAGTATAAAGTATAGAAAATGGAAAATGGAGAATTGAGAATCATGTATAGAGAATGGAGTATGGAGAAAGTAGTCGGGAAAATGACGTATAATGAGAGGAGAAAGGAGGATGGAGCATGCAGAATGACCATGGAGGCTGCGCATGGTAGCTCATGCCTGTAAACCCAGCACTTTAGGAGGCCGAGGTGGGCAGATAACTTGAGGCCAGGAGTTCGAGATCAGCCTGGCCAACATGGCAAAACCCCGTCTCCACTAAAAATAAAAAAAAAAATTAGCTGGGAGTGGTGGCACATGCCTGTAAGTCCAGCTACTCAGAAGGCTGAGATAGTAGACTCTCTTGAACCCGAGAGGCAGAGGTTGCAGTGGGCCAAGATCGTGCCACTGCACTCCAGCCTGGGTTACAGAGTGAGACTCTGTTTCAAAAAGAAAAGAAAAGAAAAGAAAAATACTATGGAGAAAGAAGAAGAATATGGAGAATGGCGCAAGGAGAATTGAGGATAAAGTATAGAGAATAAACTGTGAGGAGAGGAGAATGAGTAATGGAATATAGCAAATAGAGCATGGAAAAGGAGCATGGAGAATAGAGAAAAAATTGAATATGGATAATGTCATCTGGACAAAGGAGAATGGAGGATGGAAAATGGAGAATGAACAATGGCATATGGAGAACAAAGTATTAAGGAAGGAGAATGGAGAATAGAATGTGGAGAAAAGGAAAAAGGGAGAATGGAGAAAGAAGTATCAAGAATGGAGAATGGAGTTAGTGTATGATGAATAGAGTCTCGAGAGAGACGAATGAAGTATGGAGGATGAAATATGCTGAAAGGAGCCGAGAGAAGGAAAAACGGAGTGGTGCATGGAGAAGGGTGTCGAGTGAGAGGGGAAAGAACATGGAGTCTGAAGAATTACGAACAAAGCAGGAGTATGTAGACCCGAGTGCGAAGACAGAACAATGGAAAATGGTGTATAATAGAATAGAATACAGAGAAAGCAGAAAGGAGAATTAAGTGTAGAAAATATAGTATGAAAAAATAAGAAGAGAGAACAAAGTATAGAGAAATTAGTGGAGAATGGAGCACGTGGTATTTAAAAAACTGAATAATGTAAGGAGATTGAAGTACGGAGAAATGAGAAAGAAGTGTGTATTATGGAGTATGGAGAATGACGAATGGAACATGGGGTCTGAAGTATGATCACAGAATTTGGAGGATGAGAAATGAAAAATGCAGAATGAAGAACAGTGTATGAAGGAGAAGGTGTGGAGAGAGAAGAATGGAGAACAGAATACGAAGAATGCTCAATGGGATAGACAACCTTGCAGGCAGAAAGAAGAATAAAGAAAGAATAGAGAATGGTGTATAATGTATGCAGTACGGAATATGAAGAAAGGAGAATGAGAATGGTGTATGAAAAATGAAACATGGAGAATAGTGTCTAGAGATGGAATACAGAGAATGAAAAACGTAGACTAGCAATGGTGTATGGACAATGAATCTGGAGAAAATAGTGGAGAATGGAGAATGGAGAAAAGAGAATGGAGACTGCTGCATAGCAAATGGAATAGGAAGAAAGTAGAGGATGGAGTGTGGAGAATAAGGATGGGCGTATATAAAATTAATTCAAGAGAAAACAGAATGGAGTATGCAGTATGGACAATGAAGAATGGTCTATAAAGAGTGGAGTATGTAAAAGAAACAATAAAGAAGAGAGTATGGAGACAAGAAAAATGGAGAATGGTGTGTGGAGAATGGAGTGTGAAGAAGGAAGGATAAAGTATGAAGAATGGAGCATGAAGAAAGAAAAACAGAGCAGGGAATATAGAGAATAAAGTCTTCAGAACGAAGTATTGAGAATAGAAAATGGGGAAAGGAATGGTGTATTAAGAATGAAGTATGAAGAAAAGAGAATGAAATATGGAGTATTATTATATAGAGTATGGAGATAAAGAAAGGAGAATGGAAAAGACAAATGGAAAAAAGTGTATGAGGAAGTATGGAAAAAGGAGAATAGAGACTGGAGTATGAGGTATAAAAATGGAGCATGGTGAATGGTATATGAAGAATGGAGAACAGTGTATGAAGTATGGATTATGGGGGAAATGAGAATAAAGACTAGTGTATAAAGTATGGACCTGGGAAATACGGCATAAAATGAAAAATAGAGAAGTGTGTCGGAGAATGCTTTACGGAGAAAAAAGAATAAAGAATGGAGTATGGAAAATAAAACATGGAGTATGAAGAATGTAGTATGAAAAAAGAGGGGAGAGAGATCCAAGATGGCCGATTAGCAACAGCTCAGGAATGTAGCTCCCAGTGAAAGCGCAGAGAACGAGTG
>PVKP010031742.1:0-26665 GCA_004027715.1 Plecturocebus donacophilus | reverse complement strand
ACACACACACACACACACACACACACACACACACACACACACACACACCTGGTTTTTGGTCAAATAAAAAACTGTCAAGTTGTTGGTGTCCCTGAATTATTATTGCTTAATTTTCCTGATTGGTAAAGTCAGGATCCAGTCTGGAGGGAGGCCACGGGCTCTGGGCCCATCTCTGATCTCCTCGGGCACCAAACACAAACCGCCTTGTGCCTCAGTTTCCTCGTTTGGGAAACAGAGATGAAGATTCTTCCAGCGCCTGGCAGCCCAGGGGCCACTTTCGCCTCTGCCTTCTGGATGGCCGCTCACCGTCTCCCAGGCGATCACACCCTCCCGCTCTTGGCCTGGGGCCTCAGAACTCACACAGGGCTGATGCCCAGGCCACAGGAAACACCTCTTCCCTGGAGGCCGGGAGGGCTTTGGGTCACAAACATGGTGACTCCCTCCTGTTTCTGAGCTTCGGGTCAGACACGGGAGGGAGTCAGCACGCAAGGCAGGCTGTGGTCTGGGCCCCGTGTTGTGGCCAGCCTCTGAGATGGACGGGAACATCCACAGGACACCTGTGGACCCAGGACACCTACGAGCAGCTTGCGCTTTCAGACGGCGTGGGGTAGTCATTCTGCTTTTTCCTCTCAGTTTCGGGGACCAACATAGGGCTGCCAAGTTTTTGATTTATCAGGAAAGAAGATTTTATTTTATTATTTATTTATCCAGAGAGAGTTTTGCTCTTTTGCAAAGGCTGGAGTGCAGACACCATCTCAGCTCACTGCGCCCTCCGCCTCCCGCGTTCCAGCGATTCTGCCTTCAGCCTCCCGAGTGGCTGGGACCACAGGCACCCGCCACCTTGGCCTCCAAAGTGCTTGGATTACAGGCATGAGCCACCACGCTCGGCCATAACAAATATTGTATTAGCACATGAGAATGCCTGTGATGTCAACGTTATAAAATCATAGAAATTATTTCCTAAAAAGGCTGTGCAGACCTGCAATCTCTATCACACACAGGGCTCTCTGGATGTCTGGATGTGGGATTATGCACCTTGCCTTCTGTACTTTCTACCTGTATATCTGGATTTACTATATAATTAGGGGGGAAAGGCTGGGCGCAGTGGCTCACACCTATAATCCCAACACTTTGGGAGTCCGAGGCACGTGGATCACCTGAGGTCAGGAGTTGGAGGTCAGCCTGGGCAACATGGGGAAACCCCGTCTCTACTAAAAATACAAAAATTAGCTGGGCATGATGGTGGGCACCTGTAGTCCCAGCTACTCAGGAAGCTGAGGCGGGAGACTTGCTTGAACCCGGGAGGCAGAGGTTGCAGTGAGCCGAGATCGCGCCCCTGCACTGCAGCCTGGGTGACCGAATCAGAATCCATTTGAAAAAAGAAAATAATAATAATAATCGGGGGAAACAGCTTTGTAAAAAATGCGACTTCAGGCTTACTTTCCTCACCATCCTCCCCTTTATCCCCTGTCCTGGGGAGCTGCTAATTGCTTCTAAGTTGCCTTCTCTTCGCCTAGGAGGGGAACAGGCGTTTTTCCTGTTCCATGGAGACTTGTGAGCTACCAGGAGCCCAGCAGAAGAGAGGCAGGAGAGGAAGGCGGCGCTGCACGGCCCCCGGGGCCGGGCTTCCGTGGGCAGCTCCTGGCTGGGAGCAGAGGCCGTTCCCTGTTGCTCAGAGGCTGCCTGGAGGTCAGGGTGAAGGGTGCTGTGGGGTGCACGCCCCGCCCTCTCATTCAATAAGTAAGAAAATGAGGCCGGTGCGATGGCTCCCTCCGGCAATCCCAGCACTTTGGGAGACTAAAGTGGGCAGATGGCTTGAGCTTAGGAGTTCAAGACCACTCTGGGCAACATGGTGAAACCCCGTCTCCACCAAAAATGCAAAAAATGAGCTGGGTGTGGTGCTGTGTGCCTGCGGCCCCAGCTACTTGGAAGATCGCTTGAGCCCAGGAGACAGAGGCTGCTGTGAGCCAAGACTGCAGCACTGCACTCCAGCCTGGGTGACTCGGTGAGACCCTGTCTCAAAAACAAATACGTACATGAAAAAGAAAATGAGATTCACAGAGATAAAGTGACCTGCCCAGAGCCACACAGCACACCCGTGGCTAAGGTGGAACTTGATCCCATGACTCCTGAGCCGCCCCTGCCGGGTCCCATCCACCTTTCTCCAGGAGCTCCACCCCCAGACTCTGTTTCGTAAACCCACACGGCAGCGGTGCTAGCCACTTCCTGGCGTCCTGTGTCACCAGGCTTTGACATCATCGCTGGGTTTTCCAGAGGGAAACATATTTTGGTTTCTCTGTCTTTTTTTCTGCTCACTCGAAGAAATCCGAGCGCCCTTCCTGATTGCTTGGTGGAGACTGCAGGCAGGCAGCAAGGCACACCAAAAACTCAATGACAACCCCAGGGAGTCTGCGTCACCACTGGCCTGGAGGAAGATGGGATACCAGGCCTGTTGTGGGGCATGGTCAGCTCACGAGCCCAGAGGTCTCAAGAACAAGGAGCACTGGCGAAGCTCCCCAGTCCCTGATCTCGGTCCCCTGAAGGAGGGCCTGAGGGAGTCTACACAAAGCGCTTCGATTCTGGAGCTTCAGCAGCTGTGCGTGCCGACAGAGCCCCCGAGGAAGTAAATGGCCATCAGCCCAGCCAGAGTGGAGCCCTACAGCCTGGACTACGCTGGACACAATCCCCGATTTGTACCTGAACCTGCACCTGAGGTCTCATTTCCCAGCCGCTTTTGCAGCTAGGTGTGGCCATGTGACTAAGCTCTGATCAGTGGGATGGGGGCACAAAGCAATGTGCATAGCTTCAGTAAAGAAAGGGGCATGGCCAGGCACGGTACCTCTCGCCTGTGATCTCAGCACTTTTGGAGGCCAAAGTGGGTGGATCACTTGAGATCCAGAGTCTGAGACCAGCCTAGGTAACATGTTGAAACCCCATCTCTACTAAAAGCACAAAAATTAGCCGGGCCTGGTAGCACATGCCTGTAATCCCAGCTACTAGGGAGGCTGCAGCAGGAGAAATGCTTGAACCCAGGGGGCAGAGGTTGCAGGGAGCCAAGATCGTGCCACTGCGCCCCAGCCTGGGTGACTGAGTAAGACTCCGCCTCAAAAAAGAACAACAAAGGGGCTCTATCTCTCAGGCCGAAGTGCAGTGGCGTGATCATAGTTCACTGCATCCTTCACCTCCCGGGTTCCAGCAATTCTCCTGCCTCAGCCTCTTGAGTAGCTGGGACTACAGTAGCTGTCACCACACCCAGCTAATTTTTGTGTTTTTATGAGAGGCGGGGCTTCACCATGTTGGTCAGGGTGGTCTTGAACTCCTGATCTCGTGATGCGCCCGCCTTGGCCTCTCAAAGTGCTGGGATTACAAGCGTGAGCCACTGCGCCCGGCCTTTATTTTATTTTTTTGAGACACAGTCTCACTCTGTCGCCCTGGCTGGAGTACAGTGGCGTGATCTCGGCTCACTGCAATCTCTGCCTCCTCGGTTAAAGTGATTATTGTGCCTCAACCACCCAAGTAGATGTGACTAAATGTGTGTGCCACCATGCCCAGCTAATTTTTGTGTTTTTAGTAGAGATGGGGTTTCACCATGTTGTCCAGGCTGGTCCACCCCAAATTCCAGGCGGTGGGAGGCCTCTGGGACTGACGCTCGGCAGATGGGTGTTGGGGAAGACGCTGGTTATTATGTCACATGGGGGAAGGTGGCCTGGAAGCACCTAGGGAAGACAGCCTTATAAAACAGAGGCAGGGACCGGGGCACCTCCGCGCCATCCTGCCATCCGTTCAGCCCGAATCGGTGCGCAAGGAAGTGGGCACCAAGGGTGTTCCCCAAAACAACTGCTCGGAGTCCCCAGAACGTCAGTGTCGTGCCTGCTGAAGGCAGCGGGGTGACTGCCCTGGGCCAGGAGAACATCGTTTTTGCGCGTTTGCTGTAACGGTACTATTGAGACAACTGCAGAATCGGGATGAAGTGTGCAGAGGAGGGCACAGGGCACCACGGAGTGAACTTTCTGACTGTGATGCTTGCACTGGGTTGTGTAAGAGACTGGGCTTGTTCTTAGGAAAGTCAGAGGAAGTATTTGGGCAAAGGGGCTTCAGGTCTGCAACTGCTCTCAAGGGGTTGAGAAAATGAAATACACACGAGAGAGAAATGGGGCAGGGAGGATGAGAAACAGGCCTGGCAACATGTCAGCAACTGGGACGGCTGGCTGACGGAGTTCTTGTATTATTGCTACACAACTGAAACTATTTCAAAATAAAAAGTTACAAAAAGTAAAAGAACCAAAGTCAATTTCCAGAAAGAAACAAGCCCGAGAACACGTCCTGATTCCAGGAGACTAGGCAGACCCGGGTAGTCAGGGCAGACCCTCCTGGATCCCGGGAAAACCAGCTGCCATGACGGCGGCAGCTGGACGCGGCAGGGGAGCCCGTGCAGGGCCAGACACCAGCACGCCCGTGTGAACTTCCTGCGTACGGACTCACAGGCGGACCTGCGGAGAGGTCCTTGCTCTTTGGAGGTGCTCCCTGGATTTCATGATATCTGCAGCCCTCTCTCATGTGGCCCCCCCAAAACACATTTATAGGGCCGGGTGCAGTGGCTCACACCTGTAATCTTAGGACTTTGGGAGCCTGAGGCGGGCAGATCACCTGAGGTTGGGAGTTCGAGACCAGCCTGACCAATATGGTGAAACCCCGTCTCTACTAAAAATACAAAGGTTAGCCGGGCTGTGGTGGCGGGCGCCTGTAATCCCAGCTCCTCAGGAGGCGGAGGCTGCAGTGAGCTGAGATCGTGCCACTGCGCTCCAGCCAATGTGACAGAGGGAGACGAAAACAAACAAAAAAACATTTATAGGAGAGAGGGGTGAGGGGAGAGCCCATGGGATCTGAATGGGGGTACACACGGGTTCATGCGCCCTGAACGTCACCCTAGCCCCATCTCTCGATTTTTCTTTCTCTAGCCACTAGATGTCTCTGTGTTGGCCAACCAGGCGGTGGCTTTTTCTTTTCTTCTACTTTTTTTTTTTTTAGTAGAGATGGGGTCTCACTATGTTGCCCAGGCTGGTCTTGAACTCCTGACCTCGAGTGATCCCCCCCACCTCACCCTCCCAAAGTGCTGGAATTACAGGTGTGAGTCACCATACCCCAGCCTTCATTTTTTAAAAGCGCTTAACGTTTCGAAGATGGCGAATCAAACCTTTGCCCTTCCTCTCTGACCCTCCTCTGTCTCGCCCACCCCGTGTTAAGGTGGACTTTTCTCGAATGCGCTTCTCTGGTTTCCCCGGGGACCCCCCAGCCCATCTGACCTCTGCGGCAAGGAATTCTCCACCAGGCAGGTCTCTGCTGTCCTCCCGTGGCCATCGGCAGTAGCGCAGACCAGGCCACCCGGAGGGCTGACTGCTGGCACAGATTTGGTGTTCTCTCCTGTCCTAGACGAGCTGGGTTCTGCAAAGATTCAGAACCAGTCGGACATGGATTTACCTAATGGACTGGCTCACAGGACACAGAGATGACACTCCAGGAGGCTGGTGCCTGAAGGAATTAATTCACCAAGGGGATAATCCAAAACTCTCTCCAGGACCTGGCTGTTCCTTGGGAACTTAAAACACATCCCTTAAAGGGGCAGGGTGCAGTGGCTCACGCCTGTAATCCCAGCATTTTGGGAGGCTGAGGTGGGTGGATCACCTGATGTCAGGGGTTCGAGACCAGCCCGACCAGCATGATGAAACCCCATGTCTGCTAAAAATACCAAAACTAGCCAGGCATGGTGGTGGGCGCCTGTAATCTCAGCTACTTGGGAGGCTGAGGCAGGAGAAGTGCTTGAACCTGGGAGGCGGAGGCTGCAGGGAGCGGAGATCTCACCCCTGCACTCCAGCCTGGGCAACAAGTGAAACTCCGTCTCCAAAAACAAACAGAAAAAACACAAAGAAAACCACACCCCTTAGGACAGACAACCCAAAATGCCAGCAGAGCAAAGCATTCATGTGAGGAGGTGACGGGATGTTGGAGGAAGGAAGACGGCAGGAGTGAGGTCAGGGGCTCCAGGGAGACCCTGCGTGGTGGACCAGGGGATGGTTTGCTGTCTTTGGAGCCTGTGTACGTGTCCTGGGGCTCCCACATCAAAATTACCCCAAACTGGGGGCTTAAAACCACGGAAGTTTCTTCCCTCCCAGTTCTGGGGGCCAGAGTCTGAAGTCGAGGTTCTAGGAGGCTGCACTCCCTCTGGAGGCTCCGCGGCTCCCTCCTGCCTCTGGCAGCTCCCCGTGCTCCTGACACTGCGTGGCTCCTGTCCCTGCCCCGTGGCCGTGTGGCCATCTCCCCCAGCGTGTTTCCATCTCCTCTTCTCATGAGGACCCCGGTGGTGGGATCAGCCACCCTCCTCCCGCGTGACTCAGCTGATCACACCTGCAACGACCCTGTTTCCAAACAAGGCCACACTCTGAGGTCCCCAGGAGGACATGCATTTTGGGGGGACACTCTTCCCCAAGAGGGAAGGAAGCAGAGAGCAGGACACAGACTTGTCTGGGGCCCAGTGACAGCTGCACAGCATAAAGGGGACACAGGACCCCCACCCAACAGCCTGGCACAGAAAGGGAGGAGCCACGCTGACCATGGAACCCCAGGCGCTACTCAGAGCCACCCTGTGGGAGGTTGGGTGGGTTCAGAGAATGGGGACCCAGCAGGGACGGAGCTGGGGTGGTCCATACGTTGTTCAGGGTCTGTGGGGGGCAGGGTGTCTGCAAAGGGACGATGGAGAGTGTGAGGAGGGGCCAGTCAGCCGGCGCAGCCTGGTGAACACCTGGGGATCGGCCACAGAGGGAAGCCACCACCAGCCCGGGCCTGTGCGCCGGGAATTTCAATGAGTTCTGGGTCTCGGCCCCAGCCTCTGTGTCTGTCCCTTCACCCCCGTGCCAGGGACTTACTTCTCCTAATTAAGTACTGTTACGATCCCATTCTGCAGAGGAGGGACTGAAGCCCAGAGAGGTCAGGGGACTTGCCCAGGGTCACACAGCAGATCGGGGTCTGGGGTTTGAACCTGTGTTTAGCTGACCCTAAAGTCCTTGCTTTTATATATGCTTTAAAAGAAACCCCTTTCCATGAAAACCTCCAAACATACAAAGTAACAGAACAGCAGAGTGAGCCCCGCACAAGCCACCAGCGCCGCGTCCCCGCTTCCTCCGCCGCCTCCCACCCCGTTCCTGACTGTTTTGATTTTTATGTTTCTTTTCTGAAAGTAAAATGTCTGTACATTGAGATGCACAAATCTTACTGTCAGTGGAATGTATTGACTTGGGCTGGTACAATTGGACGTGTGAGTTTATCTTTTCTTTCCGTGGTACCGTAATTGTCTTACTTCACTAACAGTGAACAGAGAGGGCCTCTACCCTAAGGAAAAAACAATGCAACTATGATAAAAACATTAAAGACGTTCTGGTCAGGTGCAGTGGCTCATGCCTGTAATCCCAGCACTTTGGGAGGCCGAGGCGGGTGGATCATGAGGTCAGGAGTTCGAGACCAGACTGATCAACATGGTGAAACCCCATCTCTACTAAAAATACAAAAATTAGCTGGGTGTGGTGGTGTGCACCTGTGATCCCAGCTACTCCAGAGGCTGAGGCAGGAGAACCGCTTCAACCTGGGAAGTGGAGGTTGCAGTGAGCCAAGATCATGCCACTGCTCTCCAGGCTGGGTGACAGAGCGAGATTCCGTCTCAGAAAAAAAAAAGAGACGCTCCTTTGAGCTGGATCCTTGCCTCACCCTCAGGACCCCCGGGTTTCCCCTGTGCGTCGGCACAGCCCCACCTGCGCTTTCCCACGACCCATCCACCTGAACCTCGACCCCGGGGAGGCCAATGGTGGCAGCCTCCCTGCAAGGAGGAAGGAGCCCAGTGGGCGGACCCACTCACGTGGCCTCGTGCAGGCCTGAGCCCCGGCAAGCTGCCATCTACCTCCCCCTGCTGCCTTCCGGGGAGCCCCAACCACTGCCCCGTTCCCCAAGAGCCCCCGTCTTCAAAGGGAGAGCACCGGCCTCTGTGGGACGTCCTCTTCTCTGAGTAGCCCCTGAGCCAGCGCAAGGCTGGGGAGGCCAGCCTCAGGGAGGCATTGCCCGGCAACCAGCTCCTCCCAGGGCCTGCTGTGGGCGGCCCCGTCGCCTGGCAACCAGGTGGCAGCGTCCCTTGAGCCCAGGCCACGCAGCTGCGCTCAGCCCTGCCCGGCTCCTCCCAGGCCTGCAGGACCCCTGAGGCCCTGGCCTTATTCCAGGACAGCTGCAGCTCGGTCACAATGAACATCGTCTTCTCCAGGTGAGGGGCCGGCGCCGCCTGGCTGCCAGGGAGGTGGAGGCAGAGATTTGAGGCCGGGTGCACCAAGAAGGATGGGGGCAGCAGAGCCCGCTGGTGGGGGAGGGTGAGGGGGGCTCTCCCTCCCACACCGTCGGCACCTCCAGCTCAGGGAAGACAGGGCTTGGGACCACAGAAGCTTCCAGAATCTGGCCTCCATCCGCTTCTCAGCATTACCGCCTGTGGCTCTGGGGTAGCCAAATTCATCTCCTTTCCTCTCTCACTTCCACCTGGAAAACCCCCTTTGCACCTCAGCCCCAGCCACGCCTGCCCTTCACGGAGGCTCTGCCCACGCTGCCCGGCCCAGCCCTGCGCTGCCCGTCATATCCACGCCTGCTTCCTCCGAGGTTGGAAATCCAGGGAACCTCTCAAGCACCCGATGTGCTTTTCTTACTTTCTGGAGATGAAGTCTGACTCTACAGCCCAGGCTGGAGCGCAGTGCTGCAGTCTGGATCTCGGCTCACTGCAACCTCCACCTCCCGGGCTCAAGCGACTCTCCCGCCTCGGGCTCCTGCGTAGCTGGACTGCAGGCATGCCACCACGCTCGGCAATTTTTTTGTATTTTAGTAGGACGAGCTTTCGCCATGTCGCCCAGGGTGGTCTTGAACTCCTGAGCTCAGGCAATCCGCATACCTCGGCCTCCCACAGTGCTAGGATTACAGGCGTGAGCCACCGTGCCCAGCCCTGATGTGTTTTTAAAACGCAGCTTCTTAGGCGCACTCCCAGGGATTCTGGTGCCCACTCCTGGGAGCTCCAGTGTCTGACTTCTGTCCCCTGTGCTGCTGAGCCAGAAGCTCTGAGGACCCCGCCTGCAGGAACAGAGGCTGTGTCTGGCTGTGTGACCTGCAGCAAGATGCTCTACGTCTCTGGGCCTCAGTTCACTCCATGTTCACATGGTGTTACCAGCAGCACCTGGCTTATGGGGCGATGCATTCCGTGTTTTGCAAAGAGGGCGGCGAGAGAGTTAGCCTCTGTTGGGACAGAGGGCTGCTTCTCAGGGCATTTCTTGTATCAGGGATTTGATGAGAGGGTTGCATGGGGGGACTTTGGTCAAAGGGAGAGAGGCAGGAACAGTGACAAGCTGGGGATAACGGAAAGGAGAGGGCATGAGAGGGCCCAGGAGGGAGGCAGAGGCCGGGCCTCCACGGCTGTCTGAGAAGCCTGAATGCGGTGGGTCAGTCATCGCTCACCTGCTCTGGGGAGGTGCCGGGCTGGGAGCATGTAAAGGTGATTCAGGGCAGGGCACAGTGGCTCATGCCTGTCATCCCGCCCTTTGGGAGGCCAAGGTGGACAGATCACCTGAGGTCGGGAGTTCGAGACCAGCCTGGCCAACAGGGAGAAACTCTGACTCTCCTAAAAGTACAGTAGCCGGGCATGATGGCAGGTGCCTGTAATCTCAGCTACTCAGAGGCTGAGGCAGGAGAATCACGTGAACCCGGGAGGCGGAGGTTGCAGTGAGCTGAGATCACGCCACTGCACTCCAGCCTGGTGACAGAACAAGACTCTGTCTCAAAAATTTATATATATATAAAGAATTTTGACAGCTTATGGGGAAAGACAGCACAGGGGAATATCAGAGGGCACAGTCCTCTGCAGCCAGGGACTGTGGCATAGAGGAACGCTTCCAGGAAGCTAGAAGCCCCTTTAGCACCACAGGGAGGAAAAAGGCCAGATCTGGAGCCAAGCATGCGTTTGTACCCCTGGCCACCACTGACTGGCCCAGACGCATCCCCCTCCTAGCCTTGGTGGCCCTGATGCTGCCACCTTGAGCAATAGCCTGTGGCACGTGCATGTCACGCTGGAGCCCGGCTGGTGGCAGCTCCTGTTTTCATAATGACTGTCTGCTCCTGGCATGACCGGCGCCCTGCCTCAGTGCCCGGACGGCCACTCGGGTCTCCACGCCCGCAGGGACAGCCAGGTGAGGGTGATGGAGAACGCCGTGGCCAATGCCGAGGAGCACTTTGGGCAGTTCTGCTCGCTGCTAGCCGCCTACACGCGCAAGACCGCCCGGCTGCGGGACAAGGCGGACCAGCTGGTCAAGCAGCTCATCGACTTCGCCAACTCCGAGAACCCTGAGCTTCGGGCCACCATGAGGGACTTCGCTGAGGACCTGGCCAAGGTGCAGGATTACCGTCAGGCCCAGGTGAGTGTGGTCGGCCCGGGGCTGGGCTGCTGAGGGGCACCCAGGCTCTAATGCCAAGGTCAGGCCTGAGGGCAGCAAGAGCCCTGCTGTGGCCACAGCCGACGGGTGAGTTTCCAAAGATATCCACTGAGGGTGGACAGTGACACGCTCCCCAGGGGCACACCTCTGCCTGCAGGAGTGGTAGCCTAGGAGGCCTTGCTGAGTTGGATGAAGGGTCAACCACACGAGGAAACCCAGGAAGCCAGCCCTGGGGCTCCACCAGCCCCTGAAGGAGACACATCAGGGCCTGTGAGGGCCTCCAGGAGGGACAGAAAGGGGAGTCAGGGCAAGGGGGCTGCAGGGGGTTTAGGAAATAATTAAAAATAGAAACTCCTGCCAGCCCAGAGAAATCCTCCATGAATTGTAGAACAGAATGGAAAAGGGTTGGGTGCAGCGGCTCAGACCTGTAATCCCAGCACTCTGGGAGACCTAGGCAGGTGGATTGCCTGAGCCCAGGAGTTCAAGACCAGCCTGGGCAACATAGCAAGACCCCATGTCTACAACAGTATAAAAAAATTAGCGGGGTATGGTAGCTTGCACCTGTGGTCTCCGCTACTCAGGAGGCCGAGATAGGAGGATCATTTGAACCTGGGAGGTCAGGGCTGGAGCCATGATCATGCCACTGCATTCCAGCCCAAGAGACAGTACAAGACTCCGTCTCATACCAAAAAACAAAGAATGGAACAGCTTTACAATTGAGTACGCTTTAAACCAGATAGCAACACATGTCATGGGCAATCCAAGAAAGAGATCGCACAGACAGAAACGGCACTTTCCTCTCCAGGCAGGCAGACACAGCCCATGGTGTCCATGTTCTCAAGACAGATGACAACTGTCCCCCAGGAAGAGGCCTTGGCAGCCCCATTTCTCACCAGTGCATCCTAATCTCACCTGGTAACGGGGTGGCCACCTGTGCCAGCTAATTAACTTTGTTTTATTAAAAAAATTTTTTAAAAGATGGCCATCCTCCCATCTCGGCCTCCCAAAATGCTGGGATTTCAGGTGTGAGCCACTATGCCTGGCCGACCTAATTACCCTTAAGCAAAGGAAAAATAAAACTTCTCATGGATCTGTGACAAACAGGTGGCAGAATTTGGTGCCAGGCGCCTGCGCTAACCTCCCACAGAGACCAGAGGAAGACCAGGGCGCCAGGAGGCGGGGCGCCATCCTCCTGATGTTTGCACGTTCACAGACTCGGCTCCTGGCCCTCATAAAGACATTTTCAATTGTAAAACTGGCAAGAGGCTGCTTTAGTTGTTTCTGTTTTTTGTTTTTTGGTTTTTTTTTTCTCTTTTTCTTTGAGATGGAGTCTCACTCAGTCACCCAGGCTGGAATGATGTGACACCATCTCCACTCACTGCAGCCTCCACCTCCGGGGTTCAAGTGATTCTCCTGCCTCAGCCTCCTGAGTAGATGGGACCACAGGCACCCACCACCACGCCCAGCTAATTTTTTGTATTTTTAGTAGAGACGGGGTTTCACCTTGTTGGCCAGGCTGGTCTTCAACTCCTGACCTCAGGTGATCCGCCCGCCTTGGCCTCCCAAAGTGCTGGGACTACAGGCACGAACCACCTCACCCAGCCCTGCGGTGACTCAACAAAAATCTTGTCCCCAAAGCGAGGCTCAGTTTTCTCATCTGCAAAGTGGGGTTGTCATTGCCACCCTGTGTGGCAGTTGGGACACAGGACCGGGCTGTCGTGTAGAGGGACTGAGCACACGCTGGGGACCTGTCCTGCCTCCCCGGTGACACACTCCCTGAGTTCTGGGCCAGGCACCATCTCCCTACTGTCCTGAAACCCTAGTGGGTGCACCCACGGCCTCTTTGGACAGGTGAGGAAACCAGGCTTTGAGAGATCGAATGTGCTGCCGGAGCCCTTGGGAGGCAGAGTGAGCCCTGAGCCTAGGTCAGTGTCTCCAACACACCGGGAAAGGGGGGCATCTCACACTCCCCGTCTCCCGCACGGCTCTGGACATGTGGCTCCCGAGTGTGGGCTGTGCTTTCTTTGCCCAGGCTGGAGGCGGGCAGCGCCCTGCACTCTTCACTCAGATTCCCTGGCGTCCCCACTTCCCCAGGTCGAGAGGCTGGAGAGCAAGGTGGTCAACCCCCTGAAGCTCTACGGGGCTCGGATCAAGCAGACGCGGGTGAGCTGGGGCCCTCGGCGTGGGCAGCATTCCCATCTTGCCCTGCGGGTTCCTGGGAAACAGCCCTCCTTTTCTGCAGGCTGAGATCAAGAAATTCAAACGTGTCCAAAATCATGAGATCAAACAACTGAAAAAGCTGGAGAAACTGAGGCAGAAGTCACCCTCAGATCAGCAAATGATCATATCCTTCCCTGGAAGTGGGACCTGAGGCTGCCGGGGCAGGGTGTCTACTCACACGGATGTCCTCTGGGGTCTTCTGGGCAGGGGGTGCGAAGGGGGTGGACCCCCCCAACGGGGCTGTTTGGGCTTAACTTGGTTCCTTAACAGCACGTTTCTCAGTCCCAGGTGAGTGTGACACATCTGTCTGGGGCACCCAGAATCAGGACCTCAGGTGGGCTTTCCCTGGGCAGAAACAGGTGTGGGCAGGGCCCTGCGCTCAGGACGGGAAAGCCAGAGGTCCTGGTTAAAAGGGCCGCTGGGAATCTGGAGGCCTGGGCTCTGTCCCGTTATCGACGCCATCCAACAAGTCACTTCCTCCACGGGCCTCGGTTTCACCGCCCGTTACTTGTTTAATGCTCACATCAGGCAGGTAAAGCCACCCTCATCCTTATCGTCTACGGGAGGAAATCAGGCTCACGGAGACGCAGTTATGAGCTCATGGGGCACAGCAGGTGGAGGGGACCCCGATGCTGTCTGTCGCACTGTCCTGCCAGGGGCCGGGAGGTAGGGTGAGAGCTGAGGAGGGCTAGTCGCCTCTGCTGTATGTGAACCGACTTGACACTGAGTGTGTAAGCTCGTCCAAAGCGCGCCCCCTCCCTGCTTTTTTGTGCGATGGAGGCCTGCTCTGTCATCAGGCTGGAGTGCAATGGCACAAACTCATCTCACTGCAACCTCCCCCTCCCAGGTTCAAGCGATTCGCCTGCTCCAGCCTCCCCAGTATTGGGATACAGGCACGCGCCACCATGCCCAGCTAATTTTTATATTTTTAGTAGAGACGGGGTTTCAGGTTTCACCACGTTGGCCAAGATGGTCTCGATCTTTTGACCTCGTGAGCCGCCCTCCCCAGCCTCCCAAAGTGCTGGGGTTACACGCGTGAGCCACTGCACCTGGCCATGCCCCCTCTTTTTTTTGTTGTTGAGACAGTCTTGCTCTGTCGCCTGGCTGGAGTGCAGTGTCACAGTCTTGGCTCGCTGCAACCTCTGCCTCCGGGTTCAAACGATTCTCCTACCTCACCCTCCCGAATAGCTGGGATTACAGGCACCCACCATCATGACCGGCTAATTTTTGCATTTTTAGTAGAAAGAGCATTTTGCCATGTTGGCCAGGCTGGACAACTGACCTCAGACGATCCTGACCTCAGACGATCTGCCCACCTCAGTTTCCCAAAGGGCTGCAATGAAATGACAGGCTTAAGCCATGGCGCCCATCCACAGAGAATGCCCCTTAATGGAGCTAAGTCAGCGGTCCTCACCTGGGCACATTTCACCATCTGGTGATGTTTCTGGTTCACGACTGGGGAGCTCTGCTAGTACATGTTAGGTTCTTCCCGCTGTGGGGACAAATGACCACAGACTCACCGTTCGGGAGGTTGGAGGTCCATCTTGGGCCCCCTGGGCTAAATCACGGTGTGGAAAGCGCTGGTTCCTTCTAGAATTTCCAGGGATAGTCCGTGCCCTCACCTATTCCAGCTTCCAGAGACCACACACATCCCTTGGCTGTGGCCGGCAGCCTGCACCGTCCCTCTGCAGTCACGTCTCTCCTCTGACTCTCCTGCCCGTCTCCCTCTTCCACTTGTAAGGACCCCTGTGATTGCCCTGGGTGTAGCAGATAATCCAGGATTATGTCCCACAGCAAGGATGGCTGATTAGCAACCTTCATTCACCTGCTACCCCAACTCCCCTTTGCCTTGAAAGGGGCCGTATTGACAGGTGCCAGGGATTAGGATGTAGACAGCTTTGGAGGGCCATTATCCCACCTACCACCTGGCATGGAGTGGGGCGAGGCCAGGCATGCTGCCCTACCTCCCACAGTGCCCCGGATACTCATGCCCAAAGTGGGGAGTCCTGACCTACACCAGTGTGGGTCACAGCCCCCCGGAGCACCCCGGCTTCTATCCTGGCTCCTGCCTGGGTCCCCCGCCATCTTTGCAGCCATTTGTTTGAGTGACAACAGCTTTCCCTTCTTTCCTGGGGGCTTCCTGGATGCCAGCCCCCAGCTCTCTTTCCTTCTTGGGAGTTACACAAACATGAACGTGGTATTTAAGTCCCCATTTTAAAGAGGAAGCTGAAGCTGAGAAAGGTGACTTGCCCAAGGTCACACAGGCAGTTAAGTGGCAAATTTTGAACACAGCTCCAAGGTGCTCTATTCCAAAAGCCAGATTCTTCACATCTGGGCTTGGCATGGAGTAGGCATCTACGGATGTTGATCAAAGGAACGAACGAGTGAGTTCCCTAACCATGTTCCTCATACAAGAATGAATGATCAGTGAGCATGGAGCACCTGTCCTAAGGGCTCATCAGGTGTCACTGTTTAATTTTTCCAACAGCCCTGCCAAGCAAGTCTTATCGCTGTCCTGTTTACAAGAAAGGAAACTGAGGCTCAGAGGGGTTAAATGACTTGCCTGCGGTCACACAGCTAGCAGGCAGGTGCGTCTCTCTCCGGTGACTGCTCCTTCAGCTGTGGTCCTACACAGCCATTCCTTTGATGACCAAATTGGCAAGAGATGTCCCATGAGGCAGGAGAGCTGGATTGAGAGAGGGTTTAGAGACAGTGATTCAGAAAGGTGGCTATGGGCCAGAAGTGCCCCCATGACGCTTTCTACCTCTGTGTCCCTGGGGCCAGGCGGAGACCAGCGTGCAGAGGGCCGCTGTGGACTCCAGCCGCACCACCCTCCAACTGGAGGAGACGGTGGATGCCTTCCAGAGGCAGAAGCTCAAGGACCTGCAGGTGAGGGCCGCCGGCTGGAATGAGAGGCACCCTGGGCTGCCCTGTGTGAGTGTGCACGCATGTGTGTACATGTGTCTGTGTGCATGCATCGGTATGAGTGTGTGGGTCTGTGTGCATGTGTGAGCATTGGAAGGTATGTGTGAGCTTGTGCCCACACAGGCTCCTGGCACAGTTAATCCTGGTCACAGGGCATCAGAGGCTGTTGCTCAGGGCAGCTGTCCCAGCACAGGAAGCCACCGGGTGGCCCTAGGTCCAGCTCCTAAGCAGGAAGAGTTTGCCTCCCCTCATCACACACTCCCCACTTCCTCTCCACACAGCATTGCCCTAACCTTTTTTCTCCTCAAAGCTCCAAACACCGTTCCCTGAACAAGCCACCCTGAGACCCAGCAGGTGGGCATGATGCCTTCCTCCTTCCAAGATCCCACCCCAGCGCCACAGAGTCCTGGGCCCAGAGCCCCAGCCCTTACAAGAGGAGCTCAGAGAGCTGGGGTCTTTCAGGACTAACTGATCACAGAGTTTCCTTCCCCAGCGCTTGAGCCCTCCCTAGTCCATTTTTCAAAGGTGCACGCAGCCCTGGCAATTTTTTTTTTTGAGACAGAGTCTCCCTCGGTTGTCCAGGCTGGAGTGCAATGGTGCGATCTCCGCTCACTGCAACCTCCGCCTCCCAGGTTCAAGTGATTCTCCTGCCTCAGCCTCCAGAGTAGATGGGACTACAGGCATTCGCCACCACGCCTGGCTAATTTTGTATTTCTAGTAGAAACAAGGGTCGCACCATGTTGGCCAGCTGGTCTCAAACTCCTGACCTCAAACGATCCACCCACCTTGGTCTCCCAAATTGCTGGGATTACAGACGTGAGCCACCACACCTGCCCCAGGGAACTCATCAAAGGCAGGTGCAATTTATCATCGCTGGGCTGAGCACCCTCTGGGGGTTCCCCTTGTTCTAAGGATTGGAGCCAAAATCCCTTCAAGGCTCCTGTGGCCTCAGCCTGCCCGCCGCACTCAAGCTCCGGTGCGCAGAGCCGGTTCCTGCCCAAGGCCTTTGCAGGGCTGTGCCTGGCTCTGCATCAAGTCAGTGCCTCCTCCTCTTTCGGCTTCAACCTCATTCTTTAGGGAAAGTCACCGGGACCCCAGACTGGCCTGGTGAAGGGCTCTGGAAGGGCTTGTGAATGGGGAGTTCCCTTGTCCCCTTGTTTGTACACTCTACTCCGATCCCACCCCGCTGCCATCCCAGGAGGAATGCTTAATTGTGTATTCACTTCACGCATTACTTTAACAAATGTGGAATACACACCTACTGTGTGCCAGGTACTGTGCTGGCTGTTGGGACACCGTGCCCACCAAAGCAAGGTCCCTGAGCTCATGGAGTGGACCCATTGGGGCGGGAGGAGATGGATGGATCACGTGGTCCCTGATGTGCTGTGAGCCATTTATCACGTTCAGCACATCATGGGGAGGAAAAGCCTGTGAGGTGACTGCATAACACACTGCATGTCAGTGCCACAGGACAGGCCCCCGCTGGGTCCCAGTCACCAGGCTCCAGGCCCTGGCACCTAGTGGGTATTCAGTAAATACTTGTGGAATGAATGAATGAATGAATGAATGCAATGCATGAATGAATGAGTGCATACATGAACGAATGAGTGAATGCCTACATGAAGGAATGCACAGGCAATGAAGCATCGGTAATCAGTGCTCAGGCCACCTACACGGGAAGGGGGACCTCAAACAGCCTGCAGACGTTGTTCAATACCTGATGTGTTTGGGGCTGGGTGGGCAGCATAGGGGGGTGTGGACAACATGGTTCTCAGCCTCCAGGTCAGGGGCCAACAGAAGCTGGAAATTTAAAAGTGGGCATGCTTTCAAGTTCTGGGATTAAATTTGTAAGAGATGTGAATCCAAACCATCCCTCAAAAGCCCTTCAAAAGAGATCAAAACAAACACATGAGCTAATGATTCCCACCTGTTTTAGTGCATTCAGCCTGCGCCTACAGAACACTTGAAGCTGGGTGATTTATAAACCACAGAAGTAAATTTCTCACCCTGTTGGAGTCTGGAGAGTCCAAGATCAGGGATCCAGCAGACTCAGCATCCAGGGACGGCCTGTTCCCCATGGCTGGTGGCTTCTATGCGTCCTCATGTGGCAGAAGGGGCAGAAAAGCTCCCTGAAGCTTTTTTTTACAAGGGCACTCATCTCATTCACGAAAATGAAGCCCTCCTGCCAATCACTTGAGGTCAATAGTTTGAGACCAGCCTGGCCAACTTGGTGAAGCCCTGTCTCTACAAAAAATACAAAAATTAGCCGGGCATGCTGGCTCATGCACTTCGGGAGACAGAGGTGGGCAGATCACTTGAGGTCAGGGGTTCAAGACCAGCCTGGCCAACATGGTGAAACCCCATCTCTACTAAAAATACAAAAAATTAGCTGGGCATGGTGGTGCACACCTGTGATACCAGCCACTCAGGAGGCTGAGGCAGCAGAATCACTTGAACCCGGGAGGCAGAAGTTGCAGTGAGCAGAGATCATGTCACTACACTCCAGCCTGGGTGACAGAGGGAGACTCTCAGAAAAAAAAAAAAGGTGGAGTGCTCCTGACCTCATCACGCCCCAGATGCCCTACCCTCCAACATCACTGCACTGGGGACTAAGCTCAACACGTGAATCTTAGGGGGACACAAACATTCACCACCCTCATTTTAGGTTGGATTTCTTTTTTTCGTGGAGAGGGAGCAACGGAATCTCGCTCTGTTGCCTAGGCTGGAGTGCAGTGGCGAGATCTTGGCTCACCACAACCTCTGTCTCCCAGGTTCAAGCTATTCTCCTGCCTCAGCCTCCCAAGTACCTGGGTCTACAGGCGCCTGCCACCATGCCTGGCTGATTTTTTGTATTCTTAGTAGAGACGGGGTTTCACCGTATAAGCCAGGATGATCTTGATCTCCTGACCTCGTGATCCGCCCGCCTCGGCCTCCCAAAGTGCTGGGATTACAGGCCTGAGCCACCTCGCTGAGACTTTACATTTCTAAGAAAATGATTATATTTGCACAATAGTTCTGGGGTTCCTATGAGAGAAGGTAAGTGACGCAGGGGCTGTCATGGCTGAACGTGTGTCAGGATTTACCTGGAGGGCTCGCTAACACAGATGGATGAGCCTACCCCGGAGACTCTATTGGGTGGGTCTGGGGTGGGCCCGGGCTGCAGGCACAGGCTGATTCGAGGGCACAATCTGAGATCATTGCTGTGACTCTCGAAGGGCTTGTGAACTGGGAGTTCCCTTGTTCCCACTGCATAGAGGAATCAACTGAGTCTCAGAAGGGAGCAGACATTTCCTGAGGGCCTCATGCCAGTAAATGGCAGGCGGCAGCCTTGAACCCTGGCCCTCCTTTTTTTTTTAAGACAGTGTCTCGCTCTGTCACCCAGGCAGGAGTGCAGTGGCACGATCTCAGCTCACTGCAGTCTCCACCTCCTGGGCTCAAGCGATTCTCCTGCCTCAGCCTCCCAAGTAGCTGGGACCACAGGCACACACCACCACACCTGGCTAAGTTTTGTATTTTTAGTAGAGACAGGGTTTCACCATGTTGGCCAGGATGGTCTCGATCTTCTGATCTTGTGATCCGCCCACCTCAGCCTCCCAGAGTGCTGGGATTACAGGCCTGAGCCACTGCGTCCGGCGTTTTTTTGTTTTGTTTTGGAGACAGGGTCTCACTCTGTTGCAGTGGTGTGATCAAGGGTTACTGCAGCCTCGACCTCCTGAGCTCTCAGGTGATCCTCCCATCTTAGCCTTCTAAGTAGCTGGGACCACAGGTGCGCACCACCACACCCAGACAGTTTTTGTGGAGAGATGGGGTTTTGCCATGTTGCCCAGGCTGGTCTCGAGTACCTGGGCTCAAGCAATTTGCCCACCTTGGCCTCCCAAAGTGCTGGGATTCTAGGTGTGCCACTGCGCCTGGCTGAACCCCAGCCTCTTGATCGGGTGGTGCATTAGGCTGTTCTTGCCTTGCTATAAAGAAATACCTGGGGCTGGCTAATTTGTAAGAAAAGAGGTTTAATTGGCTCAGGGTTCTGTGGCTATACAGGAAGCATAGTGGCTCCTCCTGGGGAGGCCTCAGGGGCTTCGTCACGGCAGAAGGTGAGCAGGCCAGGAAGAAGCCTCCTTTGGGCTGCCCGTGGCGGCTCATGCCTGTCATCCCAGCACTTTGGGAGGCTAAGGAGGGCGGATCACCTGAGGATAGAAGTTCAAGAGCAGCCTGGCCAATATGGCAAAACCCTGTCTCTACTAAAAATACGAAAATTAACTGGGTGTGGTCCATGGTGCCTATAATCCCAGCTACTCAGAAGGCTGGGGCAAGAGAATCACTTAAACTCAGTAGGCGGAAGTTGCAGTGAGCTGAGATTGCACCACTGCACTCCAGCCTGGGCAACAGAGCAAGACTCCATCTTTAAAAAAGCCCAGGTGTGGTGGTTCACACCTGTCATCCCAGCACTTAGGGAGGCTGAGGCAGGTGGATCATGAGGTCAGGAGATGAGAACATCCTGGCTAACACGGTGAAACCCGTCTCTACAAAAATTAGCCGGGCATGATGGCATGCACCTATAGTCCAAGCTACTCGGGTGGCTAAGGCAGGAGAATCGCTTGAACCCGGGAGGTGGAGGTTGTGGAAAGCCGGGATCAAGCCATTGCACTCCAGCCTGGGCAACAGAGCAAGACTGTCTCAAAAAAAAAAAAAAAAAAAAAAGAGCCTCCTGTGAAAAGATCTCCAGGACTGACTGTTGGTAGAGGGGAAAAGCTCAGAAGAAAAAAAGGGAGAAGAACACTGGCTTCTCTCAGGGAACGAGGGAGGAAGACACAAGAAACTGAGCGTCATCTCAGGAGGTGGAGGGGAAGCGAGAGAAGGGAACAGCACGAAGGATGAAGAGCAGGTGTCCGCAGACTATTTTGGCACACTCTGTCTGTACGTATTTACTGACCTAGGTACTTGGTAGAAACAGGGTTTTGCCTTGTTGCGCCGGCTGGTCTTGAACTCCTGGGCTCAAGCCATCCTCCTGCCTGGGCCTCCCAAAGCACTGAGATGACAGGCATGACTGCACTTGGCCGAGCGTTTTGATTTGGGAACCATGCACATGTGTTTTCCATCAATGTGTCAACAAAAAATAACATGTCGAAATTCTCCACCTCGGAGCCATCCGCACATGGGACATGCTCCTCACCCCCACCCCCTCTGCCTGCGTCCTAGGTTGTTCCCCTGGGCTCTCTCACTGCGCTGCTTACAGTCTTTGGGTTTCTCTCCCCACAGACATTTTTTTCTGATTTTGTAACTATTGAGATGGTTTTCCACGCCAAAGCGGTGGAGGTGTATTCCAGCGCCTTCCAGACCCTGGAGAAATATGACCTGGAGAGGGACCTGCAGGTGGGTCACAGACACCCCATTTCCTACTTGGCGGAGTGGGGCAAGGTTTCATTTTGCTTCTGTCTTGATAGAAGCAGTTTTTGTTGGTAACATTTTACAACTTTTCTAAGACTCATTCTGATGAAGCATTGTCAGTATCTGTCCCGGGTGCCAAAAGGAGGACCATTTTTCCTAACGCTATTTGGAATATCAACATATTCATCATGTGATGTTTAAAATGGCTGGGCATGGTGGCTTACACCTGTAATCTCAGCAGTTTGGGAGGTCAAGGCAGGCAGATCACGAGGTCAGGAGTTTGAGGCCAACCTGGTCAACATGGTGAAATACAAAATTTAGCTGGGCATGGTGGTGGGCACCTGTAATCCCAGCTACTTGGGAGGCCGAGGCAGGAGAATCACTTGACCCCATGAGGCAGAGGTTGCAGTGAGCCCAGATTGTGTCACTGCACTCCAGCCTGGGTGACAGAGTGAGACTCCGTCTCAAAACAAAACAAACAAAAAAAAAACGAATGGATCAGCAACAACAAAAAGCATTTCCTGGGTGGCGCTTGGTGTAGTTTTGAAGTAGAAAGAAGTGCTTTTTATCCACATCTGATCTGATTAAAATCCAGAATGAGCTGTTTGTATTATCGGTAACGCCCTTCCACAGCCTAGCATTATAAAGCAACAGTCACTGATCATGACTCTCTCCTGTGGTTCTGCGGTTGATGGGGCTTACCTGGGCAGCTCTCAGGTCGGCCTTCCCATGGGTGCCGTTGGTCAGAGGCTGGAGCTGTCTCTTCTCAGCTTTCCTTGCTTATGTCTGGCAGAAGGTGGCTGTCATCTGAGCCCGGGACAGGCCATGTGATTTGCAGGGCCCAGTGCAAAATGAAAACGTGGGGCCCTTCCTTCCACATTAACTAAGATCTTCAGGACAGCAGTATCAGCAGGGGCCTTCTGGGCGTGGAGCCCTGGGCAATTGCATGAGCCGCACCCTACAAAGCCGGCCCTCCCTGGGTCTTCCTCCAGGTCTGCAGCCAGAGCCCCTGCTCACGGCCTTTTCACGGGGCCTGGGCTTCCTCACAGCAGCTGGTTCCAAGAGGGAGTGTCCTGAGACACAGGTGGAAACTCAATTGCCTTTTACGACCTGACCTCAGCAGTCACGCAGCGTGGCTTTGCCGTATGCTGTTTGTTAGAAGTGAATCTCTGAGGCTGCCGGTATTCAAGGGGAGAGGAATCTGATTCCAGCTGCAGATGGGGAAACATCAGATCATCTGAGTTACCAATAAGCCTTAAAACCACCACATGCGGTTCGGTGCAGGTCAGAGGGGCTCGCTCGCATTCATTCACTTTACAATATTATTTTCTCTTTTTTTTGTTTGGTTTTGTTTTTTGAGTTGGAGTCTTGCTCTGGTGCCAGGCTGGAGGGCAGTGGCACGATCTCAGCTCACTGCAAGCTCCGCCTCCCAGGTTCAAGCGATTCTCCTGCCTCAGCCTCCCAAGTAGCTGGGACTACAGGTGTGCGCCACCACGCCCAGCTAATTTTTTGTATTTTAGTAGAGACGGGGTTTCACCATGTTGGCCAGGATGGTCCCGATCTCCTGACCTCATGATCCGCCAGCCTCGGCTTCCCACAGTGCTGGGCTGACAGGCATGAGCCACGGCTCCCGGCCTACAATATTCTTTTTAGGGGCAAGGGCAATCTCGAATCCAGGTGTTCTGTGTGACTGTGGACATGTGACCTGGCCCTTGGGCTTCTCCCATTTATAAAATGGGGTGATAACCCACTGTCAGGGCTGCCGTAGATTAGGCGGAATAAGAAACAGGAAGTTCCTGGAGGGGACTGTGGTGTTGCAAGGGCATCAGCCATCGCCGGCCTTCTCATCCTACCATCCTTCCAACCCACTACCCCGCCCCAAGTTGTGTTTTCCCATTGGATCCAACCCACCCTGGTCTCTCCCCATCAGGATTTTAGAGCCAAGGTGCGGGGAGTTTCTGGGCGTCATGACACTCGGCCGATTCCCAGCAACAACCCCTCTCCGTCTGCCCCTCGGTCTCTCGCCAGCCGGGTGAGTGTGTGGGAGGGTGAGGCTACACCTAAAATGAAGGGCACCGCCCGGGACACCCCGTGGTAGGAGTCCCAGGGATTAGAGGAGGGGCAGCTGAGAACTCAAGTTTGAAATGAGAGGGTAGGGAGGCGGGGGAGGTGGGAGCGTGGAGGGCTGGAGGAGGGGGGAGTGGTGGGAGTGTGGGGTGGTGGGAGTGTGCGGTGGGAGGGTGGAGAGCTGCCCCAGGGTCTGACCAGGACTTTGCCTTGAAATGGAGTGAGGCCGGGTGTGGTGGCTCATGCCTGTAATCCCAGCACTTCAGGATGCATCACTTGAGGTGGGTGGATCACTTGAGGTCAGGAGTTCAAGATCAGCCTGGCCAACATGGTGAAACCTTGTCTAGACTAAAAATAATGCAAAAATTAGCCAGGCGTGGTGTCGTGTGCCTGTAATCCCAGCTACTTGGGAGGCCGCGGCAGGAGAATCACTTGAACCCGGGAGGCAGAGGTTGCAGTGAGCCGAGATTGCACCATTGCACTCCGGCCTGGGCAACAGAGCAACTTGGTCTCAAGAAAAAAAAATATAGAACGAATGAAGCCACGTCACCCGGCACGGTGGGCCACACAGTCCCCACCGTGGCTGCCATGAGTCCTGAGCGCTCCCTGCAGGCACGCTGAGGTATTGCCGCTGAGAAACGGGCCCCCCAGACAGGTCTACCTACACCTGCATCCCAGCCCATGGGCCCATGAGTTCCAGAAACCAGGGTTCCTCAGAGGTTAGGGAAGTGATTAGGTGTGTACACTACACGTTTCCTTACAGCCCAGGAAGGCCTCCATCACGTGCGTTTCTATTTCTGCAGGACCTTTGCAGGTCCAGCTGAGAAGGGCAAATAAAGGCCCTGAATAGCCAGATGCCAGTCATGGCAGGTTTAGTCTCCGTGAGGAGGGGTGAGGGGCGGCCAGCCCACTGTGTGTGGCGCAGTGGGCGTCTCATGCTCCCAGGACAGTTCTCTCAAAAGATGATAGGGGAGGTGCAATCCCCAGCCCTTTAATCCCAGACTGCCCGGGGGCTTTGTACATATTTTCCTATTCTTTTTTCTTTGTCTTTGCTGGATTGGGTTAATTTGAAGACCTTGTCTTCGCGCTCTGAATTTCCTTCTTCTTCTTGTTCAGTTCGATTGCTGAGACTTCCCAGAGCATTGTGCATTTCTGTAAGTGTGTCCGATGTTTCCTGAAGTGTTGATTGTTTTTTCCTTATGCTGTCTGCTTCTTGGTCCGAGCCACTGCTCCTGGCGGTGTGACCTTGGGAAAGTCTCCTAGCCTGTCTGTGCTTTAGAGTCCTCGCCTGCAGAGTGGCTCAGAACAGTAACCTCTGTGCAGGGCTGTGCTGAGTATCCATGAACAGATCTACACCACACACAGAAAACCTGGCCTGTTGCACGACAAACACTCAAGACTTCTTGCTGCCATTATTATTACTGATGTCGCTGTCGTTTTATTGTTATTATTAGAGTGCTCCGAGCAGCATAGGGAGCCCAAGAAAAGAAGAGGAGGAGAGTGAGGACGACTCCATGGAGGAGGCCCCTGTGGAGGACCTCAGGGTACTGGGGCAGGAACCCCATAAATGGGAACCCCATAAATAGGAAGAGAACCGCCCATAACAGTCAGAAGAACTGAGTGGGCCTTGGATCCTCAGGTCGGCTCTGCTGTGTGTCCACAGGCACGCCACCTGTCCTCCGAGCCTCAGTTTCCTCATCTGTACTACAGGACCAGTATCACTCACCTCAGAGGTTGCTCTGAGGGACTGCTGTGGCTGGCACATAGTAGGTGTTGAATAAATGCCCATGACTCTCAGCCTGACCCCAGTCTCTCATCCTGCCTTTCGTCCGGGGGCTCAGGTGCACTGGCATCTGTGTTCACATCGCCAACAGTGGATTCCTTTACTGGGCTGCCTTGACAAAGCGCCAGTGCCTGGGCAGCTCAAACCACAGAAAATCCCTCTCCCGTGTTCTGGACTAAGAGCAAGGTGTCAGCAGGGCTGCTTCCTTCTGGGGGCTCAGAGGGAGCACCTGTCCCAGGCCCCCCTCCAGCTTCCGGTGGCTCCTGTCCTTGGCGCTCCTGGGCTCACAGCCACATCCACCAGCCTCTGCCTTCATCTTCACATGGCGTTCTCCCGGTGTGCCCTTGAGTCTGTGTCAAACCTCCCCGTCCAGTAAGGACGCGCATCATCAGAGGCCCACCTTCCTCCAGGGTGGCCTCATCCTGACTAATTACATGAGCAATGACCCCGTTTCCAAATAAGGTCACATTCTGAGGTATGGGGGTGGGTAGGACTTCAATATAGACCTTTGGGGGCAAAATTCAACTCGTAACACAGGAGGTGATGTGCAGGATTGTTCTTGGGACCAAGATTGTCATGGAAGTCCACAGAGGCCGAAGTGGGGTGGATGTGTAGGAAGGACTTGGGGGGCTGTCTGTTGGGGCCCCTGGTGAGCAGCCGAGGAGTGACTTCTCCGACCATCTCTGAGGGCAGCCGTGGTGGACCCGCTCCTCCCAGCCTGACACGCCTTGGTGACACTGAGCCTTGGTGGAGACGTCTAGGTCGAGCGTGGCTGTTACTCAAGGCCACACACTGCCCAAACGTCCCAGGTTAGAAAGTGCACTGGAGCCTGCAGATACAGGCTGGCTCCACAGATCCCAGCATTCCCGCCACGGGCCAACCCCAGCCCGGGGTCCCCGCAGCTCAAAGCCGGAAAGGACCTTGTCTCTGTAGAGATGATGGAAGCCAAATTTCCAGATGAAGCCGAATCTTCCATGGGGAGATGAAACAGCACAGAAGCTCCTTTCTACCAACCATCTAGGTAGGATCACAAACCTCCCACCCCGGGGGGCCTGTTCCAGCTGCGGAATCCTCTCAAGGGCCCGGGTGGGGCACCCATGCTGTGCAGGGCTCGTCCCTGGCTAGCCTCCTGACTTCTGATGACCTCGGCTGGGAATGGTCCACCGGTGGCCTCTCTTGCTGGCCTGGTGGATAACTGCTGAGCTCTAGAGCCACACAGCCCTGGTGTCACATCCCCACGTGGAATGCCCTGGTTATTCTCATCAAAGTGGGGGACACACATTTTCCTCACAAGATCAAGGTAGGGTTGGCATCTTCATCACAGTGATTTTTTGAGGCAGAGTCTTGCTCTGTTACCCAGGCTGGAATGAGGTGGTGCAATCTGGGCTCACTGTGCCCTCTGCCTCCCGGGTTCAAGCAACCGTCATCACGGTCCACATATGAAGAAGCTGAGGCTCAAAGGAGGATCCAGCTAAGGGCATACAGTCAGCTGGCGGGAGGTGGAACTGGATCTGGGCCCTTCTGGGTCCTGCCCTGAGCTGCCCAAGCAATGTGGGGTCTTTGCTGCCTTTCAGAGGAGTTTGGGAGTTTGGGAGGCCGAGGCAGGTGGATCATGTGAGGTCAGGAGTTCAAGAACAGCCTGGCCATTTGATGAAACCCTGTCTCTACTAATAATACAAACATTAGCTGGGCATGGTGGTGGGCACCTCTAGTCCCAGCTCCTTGGGAGGCCGAGGCAGGAGAATCATGTGAACCCAGGAGGCGGAGGTTGCAATGAGTCAAAATCATG
>PVKP010031741.1:0-26674 GCA_004027715.1 Plecturocebus donacophilus | reverse complement strand
AATACTCATATTCTCTATAGTTTTTAATAGACAGTATCTTCTTATATTTTATTTACTTTAATCTGACTGCTGGTATGAAATCTGCAACCAGCTGGGCATAGTAGTTCATGCCTCTAATCCCAACACTTTGGAAGGCCAAGGCAGGAGGATCACTTGAGCCCAAGCAGTGGAGACCAGCCTAGGCAACGTGGCAAAATCCCATCTCTACAAATACAAAACAGATTAGCCAGGCATGGTGGCATAGGCCTGTAGTCCCAGCTACTCAGAAGGCTGAGGTGGGATGATCTCTTGAGTCCTAGAGATTGAGGCTGCAGTGAACCAAGACTCTGCCACTTCATTCCAGCTTGAGTGACAGAGTGAGATCCTGTCTCAAAAAAAAAGAAAAAGAAAAAGAAATCTGCAACCATCCATTATTTGAGTGATTGAAATTATGCTGGATGATTAATATCAACTTCCTTCTTCATAGAAAAATATCCCACTATATTTGTTGACATTCAGTAGGTTCTGACATCTTGTGGGAAAGTATATATATATCTGAATATTTTTGTTGAAACATTTAAAACTTTTGTTTTTAACAAGTTAAGAAGCTGTACTGTATGATGCAACAAAAGTAGAACCAAGAAAATTGTTTTGTGTACTAGAGTTCTTAAATGGGGTTTATCTGTATTGGGTCCATTCAGAATAGTAACTATCTGTTGCACTCCCATTCCATGAAAAGCATGCAGCTGGGATCTCAGGGAATACACGGATAAATCAGCCTAAACTCCTGCCTGTGAGGTGCCTGGAGGCGGAAAGGCAGGAAAAGTGGAGAATGACTACATCCACCTTGCAGGAAGCTATAGTTCTCAGTACCCCACGATGAGCACTTCTGACAAAGTACAGTCGGGCTTGCAAAGACCGAGAGATCACAATGGATGAGGAAATTATGATTGGCATCCTGGAGAAGGTAGAATTTGAATCAAGTGTGATATCAATGGGGAAGATGGAAAATGCCAGGGGCAGTAAGGACAGCTCTGAAACAGAAAAGAACAGAGCAAGTTCAAGCAAACAATCAGATCTCCACCACGGCCTGAGCGTAATGTAGTGGACCAGTGAGAGGTGGAGATTAAGTCCTGATCCCTGTACCAGAATTCTTTAAATCCCAAGCCAAGAAGCTCATCTTTAATGTGGTAAACAATGGGAGCCTTTGAAAGTGTTTGTTCAATTGAATAATATACGTGGGTCTGTGCTGCAGAAAGATTAATCTGAAAATAAAACACAAGATAAGCTGGATTGGGAAAAGAGAGGAGATCCCTGTAAAAATAATAACAAAAATAACACCAACCAACACTTACATAGTGTTTACTTTGTGCCAGGCACAATTCTAAGCACTTTCATTAACTTAATTCATGTAATCTTTACAACTTTGTCAGGTACCATTGTTAGCTCAGTTTTATCAATAAGTAAACTGAAATACAGGAGAGTTAAGTAACTTGCTCAGCATTCCCAGCTAGTAAATGGCTAAGCCAGGACATTAACCCAGGCAGCCTATACAAAAGCTTCTGCTTCAGTCCAGTGGACACAGATTTTAAACATAGCTGTGAGTCACAGGAAGGCTGTCTGAGGACTCTGGACCTGTTCAGCTCCATTCTACCTCGAGACCTAAGAGGACAAGTCTGGCAGCATCCTAAAGAACTGGGAGGCTACAAAGGAAATATAGGTCAGCTGACTCACTCTTCATTTAAGGATAAGATAAATGAAACCTATGAAAAGATTCCAGGAAAAAAAAATGGCAGGAAATATAGGTCAGCTGACTCACTCTTCATTCAAGGATAAATGAAACCTATGAAAAGATTCCAGGAAAAAAAAAAATGGCAAAACGTATCTTAAGCAAAGGAAAAAGCATATCTGTGAAAAGGACGTATAGCAGATGAGACATGTATACAGGTTTTTCCAATAAAATATAGTGGGTTTACATTTCCACAGGTCATGACAAACTCTATGTGATAGAAAAATTTTCTTTACTTTTCTATAACTTTGATTCTTTTCTAGATTCTACATTCTGGCCTGGCATAGTGGCTCATGCCTGCAATCCCAGCAATTTGGGAGGCTGAGGCGGGAGGATTACTTGAAGCCAGGGGTTTGAGACCAGCCTGGCCAACATGGTGAAACCCCATCTCTAAAAAAAATACAAAAATTAGCTGAATGTAGTGGCACGCACCTGTAATTCCAGTTACTTGGGAGGCCAAGGCAGGAGAATCACTTGAACCCAGGAGGCGGAGATTGCAGTGAGCTGAGATCCTGACACTGCACTCCAGCCTGAGTAACAGAGGGAGACTGCATCTCAAAAAAAGAAAGAAAAAAAATAGGTACATAAAAAGTATAAAAACTGAATTTATTTAAGGCAAGAAAAGAATCAATTCTACAGGAAATGATATACATGATATAGTACACAAAAGAGAAAAGTTCATCAGAACACAGACTGCATAGAGATGACAATTGAAATGCAAGATAAAGATACAGAAAATTTATTTTAAATTAGCAGTCAATGTTATACATGACTGTGTACCATAAAGACATTTTCAGTAAAATCAGAAATGTGACAAAAATGACCATGTTTACTATTTTTATTTCTTCCAGAAGTTCTAACCACGACAATAAAAAGAAAGACATAAGGTTAATATGTGAAGAACTAAGAGGTGAAACTAAAGAATGAAGAAAAATTAAGAAAAACCTCTTTGAATTAATATTAATTTAAAAGTCTCACATATCAGGATTTTGTTTTTTTTAATTCTGGCCATTACAGTAGATGATATAATTGAAGGCTGGGTTGATTCATAAAGGATGTAAAGTCATAAAAGACTAAGGAAAAATCCTAACAACAATGATGTCAGAACCATATGAAGAAAATGATAAAAGTTCACTTTGTGCTCTTAAAAGATTTAAATAAATGGAGAGCCTTAAATTAAAGTGAAGGTTAAAAGCAAGAGGTCAGGATATGAGGTTGAAAAGTCTGGGAACATTATTAGCATGTCACAAGTGTGAGGGAGAGAAGAGAGGATCATCAGAATTTGAACCAGAATAGTGTATTTTCACAGAAGCCCCAGAAAGCAGGAGTGCCTTGAGACCGAGAAAGATAAAAAGAGAAAAGCCATCAAATTTTATAATAAAAAGCAGACAAGGCGATTGCCTGTAGAGGTGGAGAACAGCTACATGCCCCTAACTATTCAGTGAGTAGCAGACACACAAAAGCAAAACAAACTTTGCTACTACAGAGTTTTCCAATTTATACTTCCTTAGTGAACAAACTTGGAGAAGTGTATCAAAGACCTTTTTTTCAAATGATTAATATTTAGGTTCAGAGATTGGATTTAACTTTTATTTTCGTATGCACATATGAAATAACCTTCATGTCCAAGTGAGGACTTCTTCCTTTCAGACAAAATGCAAAATCCACTTCTTAAATATTTTTAAGAGACTAGAAGGCTTCCCACATTCTCATCTGGTTTCCAGTGTTAAATCAGCATTTGGTCTCTCTGGTTCCCCAAGAAACCTAGTTCAGATAAAGAACATTAAGAAATTCTTATTTCCTTCTTTCTCTTATTAGGAGAAAGCTCTAAGCCTAGATATAGCCAAATTGGGTTTTTCCTTTTTTTAATTATCCCTGTTTTCTTCCGTAAAGTACTCTTACTCAATAGTTCTACTGTAGCCTTCACTTTTCTAAGCTGTGTTTTTGAAAGGAAATAGAAACACATCCACAAGTATATACACATCCATACACATATAATATATATAATTGAATACATTGCCGTTTCCACCAAGGCTAAGGAAAAACAAGATTAACTACCATGTCATAACTTTTCTTAAACCCATCAAAGAGCTGAGGTCACTCGTAAACCAACTAGCCTGACATCCTAAGACAAGCTCCTCCAGGAAGATGTGGGTTGTGAGCCCAGGAGGAGGAGACATCAGGGGCCATACAGTTAAAGAAGAAATTAGCTAAACTTTAACAAATTGCTAACAGCCAAGTGTGGGCTAGTGTGTAAGTGCAGAACCCCAGAAGTTGTAGGCACAAAGGAAACTCTTGACCAGTCACAGGCTCTTTTCCACAGACCTTTACTGGGTGCCCACAAGAAGGATCAAGGACAGGGCTGGAGACAGGACAGGGCCTCTCTAGGTGGTGTGAGCCTGGAGATGGGAGCAACAGCCACTTTAGGAAAAATATTAAGCACCGTCTGGCCTATCCTTTGTGGAACAAAAGCCTTAAGCTGCTAGAGAAGGAGCAGCAAAGCATGCTGCCCGTAGGCACAAGTGTGGCCCATTTTGGTTAGGGAAAGAATAAAAGGAAAAAAAATTCTCCATACCTGGGTGAGGGGTAAGAAAGAGTCCTAGGTCTAAGATCCTACACTAACACCATTAGATGTCTCCTATCGTGAGGGGAGGGATGGGAAACCATCTCTCATGGGAGATCTACCAGATACAAGGCAGAGTTTGGTTGACACTAACAGGACGGGCAGGATCACAAATAAAGCCCCCTCCAAAGATCCAGACACACAGGGCCCTCCCAAGACTATCGATGGCCCAGGACAATGGAGAACCTCTCCGCCGCTCCACTCCCTTCAGCCTTATAAGCACCAGGTAAAAAGCAATAGCACTCTACTTCTGAGTGGGGAGAGCAAGAAAGAGCTTCCTGCATGTTTCAGACACTGAAAGAAAGCAGAGAGCTGAGGGTGGAGCAGGGACATTGAGACACACCTATTGATAGCGTAGCCCACACCTATGCACAAGGTAGCACTAGAGGAATTTGAAGCTAGTACTATACTGAGGTTAACTGTAGCAATAACAAAATCCAAAACCAGCTCGACCCCTAACTAGATTGACCAACTCCAGCATTGTAGGCCTATTAAAAGAAATGTGCCATTTCCAGACATAGATACTATTTATCTTAGCCCATATTGTCTTATCCTTGATATTTGTGATTCACTAAAAAGTCATGAGACATACAAAAAAGCAAGTGGAAAAGAAAAACGTGATCAAGAGGCAAAATTATCAGTATAAATAGATTCAAATATGACCTAGATCATGGAACTATCAAACAGAGAAGTTAAAATGACCATATTTAATATGTTAAAGGATCCATTGGAAAAGTTGAGTAACAGTCACAAACAGATAGGGAATTTCAGAAGAGAGATGCTGACTGTAGCAAAGAATCAATTGGAAATGCTAGAAAAAAGAAACAGTAACAAACATAAACAGTGCCCTTGATGGCCTTATCAGTAGACTCAACACAGTCATTGAAAGAATCAGTGAAATTGACAACAGGTCAATAGATATTATCCAACTGGAAGACAAAGAATGAAATAGGAGGTGAAGACAGAACAGAGTATCAAAGAGCTGTTAGACAATATCAAATGATTGACCGTGTGTATAATGGAAATGTGACAGAGAATATAAAGAGAAAATAAACTAGAAGTATTTTAAGATGTAATTGTTGAGAATTTTCCAAATATAATAAAAGAATCAAGCAAGAATCCAGTAAGCTCATGAAACCTCAAAGAATATATATAGAAAAAGAAATCCACACACCTACACATCATATTCAAATAGCTGAAGTCCAAAGATTGGACATCTTAGATTCAGAAGAACAAAGAATTATTTTATTTTATTTTATTTTATTTTAATTCCAGGATACATGTACAGGACATGCAGTTTTGTTACATAGGCAGATGTGTGCCATTGTAGTTTGTTGCAACTAGCAACCCATCACCAAGGTATTAAGCCTTGCATGCATTAGCTATTTATCCTGATGCCCTCCCTACCCCACCCCCACAATAGGCCCCAGTGTATGTTGTTCCCCTCCCTGTGTCCATGTGTTTTCATTGTTCAGCTTCCACTTATGAGTGAGAACATGTGATGTTTGGTTTTCTATCCCTGTGTTAGTTCGCCGAGGATAATGACTTCCAGCTCCATCTATGTCCCTGCAACGGACATAATCTCATTCCTTCTTATGGCTACATAGTATTCCATGGTGTATATGTACCACATTTTCTTTAGTCTATCATTGATGGGCATTTGGGTTGATTCCATGTCTTTGCTGTTGTGAATAGTGCTGCAATGAACATAGTGTGTGCATGTGTTTTTATGATAAAATTATTTATATTCCTTTGGGAATATACCCAGTAATGGGATTGCTGGGTCAAATGGTATTTCTGGTTCTAGATCTTTGAGAAATTGCCTTACTGTTTTCCACAATGGTTGAAATAATTTACACTCCCACTAATGATGTAAAAGCATTCCTATTTCTCCACAGCTTTGACAGCATCTGTTGTTTCCTGACGTTTTACTAATTGCCATTCTAACTGGCGTGAGATGGTATCTGGTTGTGGTTTTAATTTGCATTTCTCTAGTAAACAGTCATGTTGAGCTTCTTTTCATATGTTTTTTGGCCACGCAAGTCTTCATTGAGAAATGTCTATACATGTCCTTTGCCTACTTTTTGATGGGGTTGTTTTTTCTTGTAAATTCGTTTAAGTTCCTCGTAGTTTCTGAATATTAGACCTTTGTCAGATGAATAAATTGCAAAAATTTTCTCCCATTCCATAGGTTGTCTGTTCACTCTAATGATAGTTTCTTTTGTTGTGCAGAAACTCTTTAGTTTAATAAGGCCCCATTTGTCAATTTTTCCTTTTATTGCAATTGCTTTTGATGTTTTTGTCATGAAACTTTTGCCCATGCCTATGTCCTGAATAGTATTGCCTAGATTCTCCTCTAAGGTTTTTATAGTTTGGGGTTTTACATTTAAGCCTTTAATCCATCTTGAGTTAATTTTTGCATAAGGCATAGGAAAGGGGTCCAGTTTCAGTTTTCTCCATACTTGTAGCAGGTTCTCTCAGCACCATTTATTAAATAGGGAATCTTTTCCCCGTTGCTCGTTTTTGTTAGGTTTGTCGAAGATCAGATGGTTGTAGATGTGTGGTCTTATTTCTGTTCCATTGGTCTATGTGTCTGTTTTGGAAACAGTACCATGCTGTTTGGTAGCCTTGTAATATAGTTTGAAGTCGAGTAGTGTGATGGCTTCAGCTTTGTTCTTTTTGCATGGGATTGTCTTGGCTATGCAGGCTCTTTTTTGGGTCCATATGAATTTTAAAGTAGTTTTTTCTAATTCTATGAAGAATGTCAATGGTAGTTTAAGGGAATAGCATTGAATCTATAAATTACTTTGGGGAGTATGGTCATTTTCATGATATCAATTCTTCCTATCCACAGGCATGAATTTTTTTTCCATTTGTTTGTGTCCTCTCTTATTTCTTTGAGCAATGGTTTGTAGTTCTCCCTGAAAAGGACCTTCACATCCATTGTTATCTGTATTCCTCGGTATTTTATTCTCTTTGTAGCAGTTGTGAAGGGGAGTTCACTCATGATTTGGCTCTCTGCTTGTCTATTGTTGGTTGTATAGGAATGCTTGTGATTTTTACACATTGATTTTGTATCCTGAAATTTTGCTGAAGTTACTTATCAGTTTAAGGAGCTTTTGGGCTGAGACAGTGGGATTTTCTAGATATAGGATTATGTCATCTGCAAACACAGATAGTTTGACTTCCTTTCTTCCTGTGTGAATACGCTTTATTTCTTTCTCTTGCCTGATTGCCCTGGCCAGAACTTCCAATACTACGTTCAATAGGAGTGGTGAGAGAGGGCATCCTTGTCTTGTGCCAGTTTTCAAGGGGAATGTTTCCAGCTTTTGCCCATCAGTATGATACTGACTGTGGGTTTGTCAAAAATGGCTCTTACTATTTTGCGATATGTGCCATGTACACCTAGTTTATCGAGAATTTTTTAACATGAAGGGATATTGAATTTTATTAAAGGCCTTTTCTGTGTCTATTGAGATAATCATATGGTTTCTCTCTTTAGTTCTGTTTATGTGATGAATTATGTGTATTGATTTGCGTGTGTTGAGCCAGCCTTCATCCCAGGGATGAAGCCGAATTGATTGTTATGGATACGCTTTTTGATGTGCTCCTGGATTTGGTTTGCTAGTATTTTATTGAGGATTTTTGCATCAATGTTCATAAGGGATATTGGCCTAAAGCTTTCATTTTTTGTTGTATCTCTGCCAGATTTGGTTATCAGGATGATGCTGGCCTCATAACATGAGTTAGAGAGAAGTCCCTCCTTTTCAATTGTTTGGAATAGTTTCAGAAAGAATGGTACCAGCTCCTCTTTGTACCTCTGGTAGAATTCAGCTGTAAATTCATCTGGTCCTGGGCTTTTTTTGGTTAGTAGGCTATTTATTACTGCCTCAATTTTAGAACTTGTTATTGGTCTATTCAGGGACTCAACTTCTTCCTGGTTTAGTCTTGGGAGGGTGTATGTATCCAGGAATTTATTCATTTCTTCTAGATTTTTCTAGTTTGTTTATGTAGAGGTGGGTTTATAGTATTATCTGATGGTAGTTTGTGTTTCTGTGAAGTCAGTGGTGATATCCTCTTTATTATTATTATTGTGTCTATTTGATTCTTTTCTCTTTTCTTCTTTATTAGTCTAGCTAGTGGTCTATTTTATTAATTTTTTCAAAAAAAAATCATTTCTGGATTTGTTGACTTTTTTGAAGGGTTTTTCATGTCTCTATCTCTTTCAGTTTTGCTCTGATATTAGTTATTTCCTGTCTTCTGCTAGCTTTGGATTTGTTTGCTCTTGCTTCTCTAGTTCTTTTATTTGTGATGTTGGGGTATCAATCTGAGATATTTCTAGCTTTCTGATGTGAGCATTTAGTGCTATAAATTTCTCTCTTAACACTGTTTTAGCTGCATCCCAGAGATACTGGTACATTGTCTTTTTGAAGAACAAAGGTAAAAATTATAGCAGACTTCTCATCAGAAAATAAAAAATTCATAAAACAATGAAATGACGCCTTCAAAGGTCTGGAAGGAAAAAATCAACTCAGAATTCTATACCAGGTTAAAAACCTTCTAAAATCACAGCAAAATAATAACTTTTTCAAACAAATGAAAGGTATATAATTTACTTGGAGCAGACAGTGCTAGAGAATGGTTAAAGGGGCTCATTAGGCAGAAGCAATCTGTAACCAAAACTTGGATCCTCAAAAGGAAATGGGAAAGTTGAAGATATGTATATTTGTAAATGTGTACACACACACATACACACATGTGCACGTGTGATGGGAACTAATGTGAGGTTAAATAAAAAGACACCTTTTCTTAATGTTTAATCATTCTTTGAGATACTTGACTGTCTAAAGGAATAATAGTAGCATTGTGTTGCTGGTTTATAGCATATGCAAAGTAACATTCATGACCACAGCCACACAAAAGATCAGAGGGAAACATTGGAAGTATACTGGTGTGAGGTTTATACCAATACATAAAGTAGAATAAAATTATTCAAGGATAAACAACAATAAATGATAAAAGTATGTCATAAACCCAGTAGGAAAAATCAATGTTTAAAATTTTCCTATAGGAAGTATTTTCTATAGGAAAAAAATCAATGATTAAGAAATATAAATAACAGATCAATAGTTGAAGAAAAATAGAATGATAAAAATTATTTAATTTAAAAAAACAAAAGAAAAAGACGGAGAAGGGAAGAACTAACAGAAGAAACATAAAACAGCTAGCCAGACATTAGATTTTAATCTAAACATGGCGGTGATACAAATATCAATATAGCAAATCAAGGCAAATCATGTCAACTCAAAAATACAAAGCCCAACTACACAGTTTACATGAAACCCATTTTAAAATAAACAAACAGGTTAAGAGTAAAAGGATGAAAATATGTATATATCATTTAAATATATATACCATGTAAATGTAAAAAAATATATCATGTACATGTTAATTAAAAGAAATATATGTATATATAAACTACTGGAGCATTCTATAATCTCCACCTTTCAAATAAATGATATTTGACATAAACAACCTTCTTCTGAGATACACAGATATATATCGCAGAACATATATATGTGTGTCTCAGACAAAGTAGACTTTCGAGCTAAAATATTAATGAGGATGCAGAGGAGTATTAAATAATGATAATGTGCATGCACCTAACACCACATCTTCAAAAAGCGTAAAGCAAAAACTAGTAGATCTAGAAGGAGATATAAACAAATCCACAATTATAATGGAAATTTTAACATTTCTCTCTCAGTAATTAATAGAACTAGTAGACAGAAAATCAATAAGGATATAGAACTTAACACAATCAACAAACTTGATATGACATTTTTTTAATTCTTCACCCCAAACAGTAGAATATACATTGTTTTTAAGTGTATAGGGAACATACACTCAGATAGATCATACTGTAGGCTGTAAAAAAATTTTCAACAAATTTAAAAGAAGTAAAAACATACAAGGTATATTCTCTGACCGCAGTGGAATTAAATCAGATTTTCAAAAACAGAAAAATAGAAAAATGTCCTTGTCAGGTCTCCATTTGCAAGCCTAGAACCTGAAAGTCTGAAGTCCTGCTTGCCTCGGCTAATCGTCTTCCACCGCCAACCTGCTGTCACCATTGTCCCTAATCACCCAGTGGAGCTTCCCCAGACAAGCCCTTCACCCCACCCTGCCGTCTTCACTGTTATTAGGATGATACTCTTACCCCACCCCCCATTGTAAATGAACTTATGGTAATGTGTACTCCCTGCCCCTACCCCCATGAGGGTAACTGATCTTACTCTGTAACTTTCCACTGCCCACCCCAAACCTATAAAATCAACTCCTATCCCACTGCCCTTTGCTAATGCCCTTACCATCCTTAGCCCACCTGCATCCAGGTGAATAAACAGCCATGTTGCTCGCACAAAGCCTGTTTGGGGGGGTCGGGTCTCTTCATTCAAAGCGCAAGTTTTCAACAGTCCTAATATCTTAAAATTAAATAATACAATTAAGTAACCAGTTAAAAAGTCACAATGGGAATTTTAAAATCATTTTAAATAAAATTAAAATGAAAACACAATATATGGAAACTTGTGGGAGACACAGCTAAAGTAGTGCTTATAGGAAAATGCAAAGCATTATATGCTAATGTGAATTGAAAATTAAGTTTTCAGTCAAATTAGTTAACTAAGGTAATTAGTAATAATGCTGTTTTATTTAGCACCTTACGTTTAGAGCACAGTTTTTTTTTTTAATGCTCTGTTATTAGGTCTTTATAGGGAGGTGATGAAGACGAAGAGAGCAATTGAATGACTAAATCTAAACCAGCTTTAGCACTCTTCTGGGATGCCCTTTTAATCTTCTTTTTCTCAGATTTGATCCAGCAGCTTCCCAAAGTCCTTCGTCACCCCGCCCCCATCCTACCACATACTTATGCTGCTCTGTTCCCCTGTCAAAATTTTTTCACGGCTCAGATTGTCGCCACAACAGGAAGAAGCAGAGCTGAGCATTCTATAATCTCCACTTTCCGAATAATGAAAGGTAGTTATTTGACACAACCTTCTTTTTCTGTTTCTGCCCAGGTTAGGTTTTATTTAAGTTACCAAATTACTAAGTCAAACCAAGTTGAGAGCAAAGTCAATAATCTCTTTTAAAAGAAGTTCCCACAGTTAGGAAAATAGAGATAACTGAAAAATCAAAAAGAAATGAAAATAGATCTGTGAAACATTGGAAGAACAGGGAGTTAGGTGAGAGCCAACAGCGGAACTGTAACTTCAGATTGTTTGATTGGACCAAATAATTGTGTTCTGAGGTTATCTAAGGAAATTCCTCTGTGTTTAAAGTGGAAACACTTCTGGGACAAAGACTGAGCTCAAGCAGGGTGAGCTGTCAACAGGAAGTCCTATGATTTGAAAGCTACATCAAAGGAACACAGACTTGTAAAGTTTATAAAACAGATATTGGCAGTTAGCAGGTTTTGCTCTAAAAGTGTTTCCTTTCCATGGGTCAGTCAAATCTGTTTCTAAAAATACTGTGTGACAACTCTGGATGTAGACTAAATCTAAACTTAGTCTTGCCCTAAAAGTTTCTCCTGTGATAAGGAGGGAATAAAGACTTCCTAGGTAACAAACTTCTGACTTAAGCAGGTTTTGCTGAATTAAACAAAGGAAGCAGATTCATCAATGAAGGTAATTAGCATGTAAGTGAATCACATGCTGATGCATATAATCAGTGCTTGGTGGAAATAATCAAACTCCAAGACCACCCATATTTGTTTTCTGCCTTGGTGACTCATCTGTGCAGTTAAGTAATTAGCTTCTGGATTTTTTAAAGAGGCTGACAATTGGAAAGATTCTGCAAATAGTATTTTTCCCTTTCTTTTTTATTTACTCATTTAATTCTACCATTCAGTTGCACCAAGACCACCTGTCCTGCCTCAGTAATTTTCTTTCGGTATATATAGAACAATATAGAATAATCTGTTCTATTTTCATGCCACATAAATACAGAAAACCCCCCTGGTTCATAGACTTGCAGGCTGCAGTTTTGAGTGTGTGATGTGTTCCCCATTAACCATCCTGGACTTATCCGAGGCCTGCTCCTTGCAGCATGCTCTCTTTGATTTAGAGTCAATCATAAAGAAATAAGATTTTAAAAGAATAGAATGTAGGAGAGGAAAGGTTTTCCTTCACTCTTCTTAGGGTCCCTTGGCTGGGTCTAAAAATCAAACTGATGAAGACAGATTGATAGGAGAAAAACATGCTAATATGTTTAGTAAGTGCTGCATGACATGGGAGTCTTTATGGGAAAATGAAGGCCCAGAGAAATAAGTAACTCCATGTACTTGTATGCTAAGTTTGGCAAATAAGTAGATAATCGTGGAGAAGTAAGATTAGACAAAGGGAGTCTGCTCTAATGGTAATAAACTGGAGGGAACTGAGCAAGGCCTGTTTGTGCAGATCTTCTGTGTCCCTGAGATAATGATGCTCCTGTCCTGTGGGTATAGGGTGGACACCTCTCACATGAGTGTCATAGGAGAGAAAGGGTGAAGGGTAGGAGAAGATCAGAGAGACTTTCTTGCTTCTGTACTTTTCTCAAATTCTTTCAGCTTAAAATACTAAGTATGCCAAGGGGCCATAATCTGGCACTTGTTCTGAGCCCTGTCAAAAACAAATCTAAATTTTTAAGCATGGAAAGATTGTTAAATAAGTTATGGTAAAGAATCATTTTTCCTATAAGGAAAATCCTTAGTATAGTTAAATGAAAAGAGTAAAAACCTGCAGGATTCAAACTGAAGTCATGAATGCTGCTATAACCATTGTGTGCTACAAGTCATCACACCAAGACACCAGGTTGCAGCAGAGAAGAAAGTTGAATCACAGGGCTGCTCAAAGAGGAGATGGGAGGAAACCTCAAATCCATCTTTTCAAGGAGTTTGGGGCTAGTGTTTTTAAGGGTGGAGATTGTTCCCACTCCCTCCGTCTTCTGGCTCCCATCCATCTGCTGGAGCTACTTCCACCACTCAATAAAACTTTGTACTCATTCTCTAACCCCACGTGTGATCCGATTTTTCTGGTACACTAAGGCAAGAACCCAGGATACAGAAAGCCCTTGAGATAAGGCAGAGGGTCTAACTGAGCTATTAACACAAGCCTCCTTTGGACGGCCAAGCTGAAAGAGCACCCTGTAACACACACCCTCTGAGGCTTCGGGAGCTGTGAACTGTCAACCCTAGATGCTGCCGATGGGATCGGAGCCCACACTTCCCATCACCTGCCTGTCTGCATGCTTCTACTAGGAATTTGAACTGCAGGGCACCAAAAAAGCAAGCCACAACCCTATCGCATGCCCTGTAAGGAGCATAAGGGAACTTTTCCAGTTTCACTAGGTGACTTTTATTAACAAGGAAATGGATCAAAGTACAGCATGATTAATGCTTCATTATAACTATATGTCTGTCCAAATTCTTGTTAACCCTGTAAGAATGGCTTCACTATGATTCCAGTTAGATTGTTGATAGATATCAGTAGAAATAAAACTATATACTGATACATATATAAATGTATTTTAAAGTGATGTGTACCAAAATGTTTTCTCTACTTGGTTAAGTACATGTAATTTTTTTTCATATTTTCTACAGGAAACATGCATTACTTTTACAATAAAAAAAAAACGATGCTATTTTCATAGAAAGAGAAAGATGAGCATGGAGTAGAAGTGTTTTGTCCCTAATGCAACCAGCAGAAATTAAAACAAAATATTACAAAACAAAACAAAATTAAAACAAAGTCATTTGGTCGAAAACCAAAACAGCAGAATAAGATCAAATCCCTGTTAGTGCATAAAACCTTACAAACACTTACGTGGAATAATTCAGATGTGTTCCTTCTCTGAACAAATTTCTACTCTACCCCCTACTAATAGTAGGAATCACATGTACATTTATCTCTTGATTAGCAGAAATGATTAGAATTTCTGACTTTTGCATTTGAAACCTTTGGGGGATCGTAGCCTGAAGCAGCCATGAAAGTGAAGGGAGCTACATAACTTGCAAGACCCCGTGCAAAATGAAAATGTGGAGTTCCTTACTCGAAAATTATTCAGAATTTCAGAGTAGCTACAGCAGAGCATGAAACCAAGCTTGGAGTCCCTGTGCATTACAGCAAACACATGGGGCCCCATGTGACTGAGCAGTTGGCATGTCAGTGAAGCCAGCCTTAGGAAAGAAACTGTGGCCTTGGCCAGACCTCAACTGAAATATTGTTCTGACACCAGTTGCCTGAATTTCCCAAGTTAGTCTGTCAGTGCCTCAGTTTTCCCATCTGCAAAAATGGAGTGTAGAGGCGCCAAAGGAAAACTTCCCCTTCATCTTCCGAAGGGTTACTGAAAAATCAACTCAAAAAGTAAGAGAAAAGACATGCAAACTTATTAGTGTGCATGGTAGGGGGAATCACTGAATGATTACCCTGCCATGGAATGTGGTACTGATGGTTATATACCCTTCTTTTTTTTTTTTTTTTTTTTTGAGACAGAGTCTTACTCTGTTACCCAGGCAGGAGTTCAAGTGATTCTTATGCTTCAGCCTCCCAAGTAGCTGGCATTACGGGCATTCGCCACCATATCTGGCTAAGTTTTTGTATTTTTAATGGAGACAGTAATTCACCATGTTGGCCAGGCTGGTCTCAAACATCTGACCTCAGGTGATCCACCCCCCCTTGGCCTCCCATAGTGCTGGGATTACAGGTGTGAGCCACCTGAACAGGCCTATATACCCTTCTTAAAGAAAAGAGAGATGAGAAAGTGTGAATGATTTTAAGGGTGTAGTAAACAACTTTTAGTAAAAAAATGAATGGACTTGGAGAACGTACAACAACCTGGGACAAAGTCTGTTGGGCCCCCAGAGCAGACAATGGCTGGTAAATGATTCTCTTTAAAATACTGAATGGGACTCAAATAGAAGGCAATGGTTGATGACAAAAGTTTGTCCTGGTGCATTGACAGACTTCAGTCTTTCTTCCTACAATGTGAATTAAGTTGATAAAAACTCAGGGAAAGGAGCAAGGTAACTGCTTTTTCAGCAGATCTAGACTATTAGCAGATGAGACAACTTCATCCCTTGCTTTGGGAAAGAGGACTGAGAGTTGGGTGGGGAAAAGGCCAGAGAGACCTTGTGACTTCTTCAGTTCAGTGTGGCACAGCACCATATTTTGGGGTGTCAGTTTCTGAGCCCCAACAGGAGGCACACTATAGGAATCTCATACAAACAGAGCAAGAAACATAAGAAAATTCCGCTTTTTCACTTGATGCCGCTGAAGGTTTGCTGGAAAATCAACTGACAAAGGCAGGTTAATTTAAGAAAAAAAAAAAAAAGAAAGGCATTCCGCTGGGTACAGTGGCTCATGGCTGTAATCCCAACACTTTGGAAGACCAAGGCGGGTGGATCACCTGAAGTCAGGAGTTTGAGACCAGCCTGGCCAACATTGGGAAACCCTGTCTCTACTGAAAATACAAAAATGTGCTGAGCATGGTGGCAGGCAACTGTAATCCCAGCTACTCAGGAGGCTGAGGCAGGAGACTCACTTGAACCTGGGAGGCGGAAGTTGCAGTGAGCCAAGATTGCGCCACTGCACTCCAGCCTAGGCAACAAGAGCAAAACTCCATCTCAAAAAAAAAGGCATTCAAATCTATTAACATGCATCAGGGAGAACAGAGAACAACAGCGTGCAGCGTGATGAATTCCCCTCATGGAGTTCGGAAGCTTATATATCACCTTGAGGTTACAGAAGGAATGGTGGCTCACAGAGGATGGCCAAAAACAGGTTACGGTGGTAAATCAGGTTATCGTGGCAAGACAAGTTATGGGAGGGAAAGAGGAGGAGGCCTGTAGCAAAGGGAGTCCTGTTCTGTAAATGAAACTTCCCAGGGAGCAGCCCACAGAGAGAAGTGATAGTCAGTGTTTCTTTCAGACCTGTAAAGGTACAGACTGTTCATCTTTTCCTAGACCCAAACAAGGCCTCAGAGAAAGCCTGGCTGCATCAATGCAGATCCTCTACAGATGCATATCTCCCCCCAGCAAGAGAGCTTTGCAGCTATTCTGATGTTTCTAGCCCTTCCTGAATAGCCATCTTGAAATATGTCAAAGAAGTATATTTTGGGATGAAATATTTTTATTTTCTCTAACAGAAAACAAGAAAAACAAACATTCTGAGAGGTACTGCTTATTTCCTTAATTAATTTAACTTTATCATTAATGAAATAATATCATTATCATTAAGAAATGATTATCAGTTATCATTGATAAAATTTCATTAAGAGCCATAGTGTGACACAGTGAAATAAAATTTAATATTAAATCGTGGTTTCCCAAAAGCACATTTTATAAAGGAAAGCACTGCAATATGTCTATTTTTAGGCATAAAGAACTCTGAATCTATTGTTCCTTTCCTCACTTCATATTCTTGGTAAATAGGAACATAGCTCTTTCACTAGATATCATAAAGCATTTTTGACAGAACAAAATTAAACATGAAATGTTCTCAAAAAATGGAGATTACTTAGCAAAAGGAAGAGAGATGGCTCCTTAATGAAGAAGAACTTGATGAACAAACACTTTAATATCCTGAGTTGAACTATGGCAGGGATTTATTATGAGAGGTACAACTGCTGGGTATTGGCTGGTTTGGTCCACTGTTTCTCGAAGAATGCGTAAATCTCATTTAAGTGAGATCGTTTCCACTACAGATTCCTGGCTCTACTTGTAGAATTACCGAATCAGAGACTCTGGGATGAAACTCAGAAATAGTGATTCTTATCCACGTTAAAGTTGGACAGCCACACCAATATAACATCTATCTATTCATGTGAAATGGGTGAAAGATGAGTGTTTTGGTAAGATCCCAAATGTATGAAGAACAGCTTGCTTTCTGCTTCTTTTCTCTCTCCTTGACAAGGCAGGTCTATTGCTACTCCCAGGACTCCACTACGTAAGCAGGATTTTTCCTCCTTAACTCAAGCACCAGATCTGAACTTGGAGAAAATGAAACCCGAAGTGGTACCTGGAGTTATATATCTATGGAAAGAACTCACCTTCCACATACACTCACTGATTTTCTTTTAAATATATATTTACTTTTTAATTTCAATAGCTTTTGGCGTACACGTGGTTTTTGGTCGCATGAATGAATTGTATAGAGGTGAAGTCTGAGATTGTGGTACACCTGTCACCCAAGTAGTATACATTGTACCCAGTGGATAGTTTTATTAGCCCTTACCTTCTCCCACCCTCCCCATTTCCGAGTCTCCGGTGCCTATCATGCCACTCACTATGCCTTTGTGTACCCATAGCTTAGCTCCTACTTATAAGTGACAATGTACAGTATTTGGTTTTCCATTCCTGAGTTACTTCACTTAGAATAATGGCCTCCATCTCCATCCAGATTGTTGCAAAAGACACTATTTCATTCTTTGTATGGCTAAGCAGTATTCCATGGTGTGTGTTTGTGTGTGTGTGTGTATATATATATATGACATTTTCTTTATCTACTCATTGGCTGATGGGCACTTTGCAATTGTAAACTGCTTGTATTGCTTTTCTCTCTCCTGTCCCCAGCTCTCCACAAGCCAGTGGATGCTGAGTGGACAGCATGTGCCTAATGTGGCCAGCAGCTTAGGCCTGTCCCATGTGTGCTGGGCTGATTTACATGGGTAGTCCATGCTCTGATCACCCACCTCGAGCATGGGCTGGATCTCAGGTGTCTTCTGCCAATGATAATAATTTTTTTCTCATCAAACCACACTCTTTCATCTAAGGGTCATGAACAAGAGTATTTATTTGTGAAACAAAGTTTAGGAATATAAACTGTAGCCATAAAATAGAAAAAAAATGCTAACTAGTCCATATGGAGACTGAATCTGTGATCTTTATATCATTATCACAGGGCTATAAACCCAGGATTGGCAAACCATGTTTCACTTAAGAATCCTCAAGTTTCAAGGAAACATGGACTCATTGATAGATCCATTCATACCTCCCGTCTTCCTCCCTTCAAACCTGCATTCTCCCATCCAAGAAACATGATTGAATACCAGGTTCCCAGATTGTGTAAAGTTACTTTAAAGTGAGTTAGATGATCAGTGTTTTGTAAAATTGTAGCACTCACACTGATATATGAGTTTATATAACCTCTTTGTTCATTTTTTATCTAAACAATGGCAGTTTGAGGATTTAATCTTATCCTATGTGTGAAGTGTCTAGTGCCTAATTTCACATTGATTCTTTTAGTTGCTCTGCATTTTGTCAGCCCTCATTTCAAGAGTAACCATGGCGAGCTATTGAAAATGTCCATTCCTGGGTCCCTACCCGGAAATTCTGCGTGTGCTTTATGGTGACTTGCCTTACACTCGACTATCTATCCAATGATACCTATTTAAATATAAATGTGTGTAACTTCCAAAAGCTTGAAAATGTGTCAAGGGTTTGCTGAGCCAAATTGGCTGTTCCAGTGTGGTCCCACCTGTCTCAATTATTGATTGTAGGTGCTTAAATCTCTCAATACTTTAGTGGTATTGTTATCCGTTGTACAGAATGATCTTTCTAGAAGGATGTGTATGAGGATAGTAAAGATTCGATCCCAGTGTAACTCTGATAAGCCTCTGAAGCTTTAATAACTTACTTCCCTGAGAAAAAAATCCCATTTACAGACAGAAGTATCTGTTCTTTTCAATGAATAGAAAAAACTCCTAACCTTGTAAACCCCATGATATTTCCACAGCAGTCAGACTGGTGCTCATTGTCTAGGCCATATTCCATCCACCATAGGCTTCAGCGTTCTGCCCATTTACACCGCCTGTTTAAATTCCTGTGAAGAAAACCAGCACTTTCTATAGTTCAGAGCTCTTGAATACCCAGTACCTTCCTTCACAGAATGCATGAATGACCTGCAAAGATTTTCTAATAGTTTGTTTAAATGTACGCAGGGCTTTGGGACCTGTATATGCCTGTCTTAATCCATTTGGTGTTGCTATAAAGGAATCCCTGAGGCTAGGTAATTTATTTTTTAAAACAGTTTACTTTACCCACAATTCTAAGTCTGGGAAGGTGCAAGATCTGCATCTGGTGAGGGCCACAGGCTGCTTCTGCTTGCGGCAGTGGGGAAGAGAAGCCAGTAGTGTGCAGAGATCACACGACCAGGGAGGAAGCAGGGTGGAGCGGGGGTGGGTGGGTGGGAGGACTGCAGGATCTTCTTAACAATCAACTCTTATAGGAACTAATAGAGTGAGAACTCACTCACCGCCTCCCTACTACAAGGGAGACCATTAATCTATTCATGTGGGTTCCATCCCCATGGCCCAGACACCTTCCATTGGGCCCCACCTCCAACATTGGGGATCAAATTTCAGTATGAGGTTTGGTGGGGACAAACAAACCATATCCATGCAATAGCAACTCCTAAATGGCGACTTCTCCCAATCATTTCAAGATTTAGGAAGTTAAACATCAAAGTGAAAATGTATTTCAAACATGGCTCTTCTCTACTTAGAGTTGAACATCTTTTAAATTGGTGTCACCGAAAAAGTCACTGGGTATTTCACTTGTTTATTTAATCTCTTTCCTTAATGTGTTTACATTAATTATGCATTTAGATGATGAAATACTAAAAGGACAAGATCTGATTATTTAACCATGACCCTTTGGGTAGCATAGAGTGAAGGTCATTCATTTATGAATTAATTCAACTGATATGCACTGGAGCCCTGCTCTGAGCAGAACTGGTCCCTGTTCTAGTAGAGCTCAGGCTTGTAAAGCAACAAACATTGAGCCAATAAGTACTTAACACATAATAACAAATGGTGATAAATAGTATAAAGAGGCCAGGCATGGTGGCTCACACTTGTAATGCCAGCAACTTTGGGACACCAAGGCTGGTGGATCACTTGAGATCAGGAGTTCGAAACCAGCCTGGCCAACATGATGAAGCATCATCTCTACTAAAAATATAAAAATTAGCCAGGTGTGGTGGTGCGCACCTGTAATCCCAGCTACTCGGGAGGTTGAGGCAGGAGAATCATTTGAACCCGGGAGGCAGAGGTTGCAGTGAGCTGAGATCACACCACTGCACTCCAGCCTGGGCAACAGAGCAAGTCTCTGCCTCAAGAATTAAAAAAAATAATAATACTATAAAGAAAGAAAACAGAGTGTTGTGAGAAAAATGGAAAAACAGTTCATGTAAAGATGAGATGAAGTATTTAACTCAAAGCACTAGGCACTAGGCTTTGGTAATGATCCTAAATGATAGTTTGCCTCCATATATAGGATGCAAACCCTTTATTTTCCAAAATTTAATTCTTTTGCATTAGGGATTTTCATTTATTTTTCTTAACTTTGTTTATTAATATCTGATTTTAGTCAAGTCCATACATGAAAATAAAGTTCCTGTATTTAAAAGGTGTGGATTAGGTTTTGAATGCCTTGGTAGAAGAAGCTTTTATTCTACCTGTGTTAACTCAGTTCTAGCAAGTTCATGCCAGATTTAATGAACTGTACTAACTGCAGTAAGCTCTTTCCATGACATATCATTTTTAAAAAATAAAATGTATGGTGTGTTTCTAAGGAGAAAAGGAAAACAGCACATTGAGAGGAAACTCAACTGAGCTGAGAACCCATAAATGAAGTTTCAGCTCTCTCTTCTGCATTTCCAAACTGTGTGGCTTCACTTCAATGAGTTGTATACTTATTTTTGAGAAAATGCAATAGGCATTGGCAGACAGAGAGAGAGAAAGGGAGAAAGAGAGGGAGCGAGACCTAGAGTTAACTACAAAAAGATCCCTAGAGCTATCACAGGTTCAGGACTGACAATAAACTCCATGATTAGATTTCAGACAGCAGATTCTGAGTAAAAACAACAACAACAACAACAACAACAACTTTAGATTCTTCTTTAAATAATCAGCATTTCTCTTGTAAAGCAATAAACTCATGCTGCATTTAAATACAGCTGAACAAAGAACAGCTCTATCACGAGAAACAGTGCTTGCCTTGTTGCTACAAAGAAACACCGAAGGTGAATGAATTATAGTCTCACTTATTGTTATTATTAATACTTATGTTCTAGATAATTAAATAGCATTCTCTGCCTGTTGTTTTCTAGACTAATGATGCAAGACAAAACCAGCTGTCTCTAAGTTTTGTTCAGTGAGGTCTTGTCACTAATGTTGACTATCGATATTTTAGGCACAGTGTACCCGTGACTTAAATAATCAAACTAATGGGGCCCAACCACATTTTTCCTATGTAAGTGTAGCCATAGGGAAATATGGGTGCTTTCAAATGGGGCATAGTAGCTAAAATCTTCGCTAGTTATTAGAGATTCCATTTCTTTCTTTTCCAGTTGGTTGTATGTTTTTTAAATTTTGTTGGGTTTTGTAGGGCTGAAGGCCCCACAGGGTCGTGGGGTGTCCCTTATGCTGTGCTGAGGCACAGGATCTGAGAAATAAAGAGACGGGACACAGAAGTACAAGGAAAATGCAGCTGGGCTCGAGGGACCACGCCACCTATGAGCGGAGTCAGGCGAGGCCCCAAATGTCCAGAAGCATGAGAGTTTATTGCGTATAGGGGGCAGGGCAGTGAGTGAAATCATCTTTAAGGATAGTGATAGGGTCGTGAGCAATAAAACAAGGGGTCCACCCCCATTAGGTCACCTAGGCTAGGAGGTGGATAGTGCACAGCAAGGGGCCCGTTCCCATCAAGGCAAGGGCCGTGTGCAGTAAGGGTTCTACCCCCATTAGGTCACCGAGGCTTGAAGGTGGGTCGTGAGCAGTGAAGAGGGTGCAGTGTGCAATACTTCTATCTATGGGCAAACTACTTCTAAGAAGATTTATGGGGGAATGCTTTAAGTCACACAGTAGTGACAGACTTGTCAGGGTTACCGCCACCTGCTGGCAGCTTCCAATGAGTTCTATGGGAAGATGCTTTTAGAGCAGCACAGTAGCAAGAGCTGATAAAGTCGAAAGTTACCCAGGTGGATTGCCGGTCTGAGGGCAGCCTTCCACAAGAACTAGAGCAAGGTCCTACAACTCCTTGATCAGGAGGAGTGGCTCTTGCCCCAAGCCTGCCATACAGCAGGTATCTTTACGATACTGAACACTGCCGCCTGGGCCATGGATTCTTGTCCTAGTATAACTGTTTTTCCCTTAAATTATGCTCTGCACTGTGTCTGCTCTAAGCATTCCTCTGATTATAAGCTGCATATTTCTTAATTCATGCTCCGTACTGTGTCTACTCTAAGCATTCCTCTGATTATGAACTAAGATATAATTATATATATATGTAGGGAAATATTCTTTAGGCACTCATACTATGAACTAGTATATGATTATATAGAGAGGATTATATAAAGGGATCCTTCAAGCCCTAATTCTATAAACTAATATATCATTGTATAAAGGATCATATAAAAGGAAATAACTGAGTAGTAGCACTATAAACTGAGATACTCTTCAGGCACTAATTGTGCCAGGGTTTTGCTTAGTTCTCCTTCCTTGGTGCCTATATGGGGGGTTACCCACAGGGTTTAAGGAAAGAAAGAAGAGCAAGTGTTTTGCTTGCTTTCTGCCTTTTTTTTTTAATACAGTAGAGAAAGGTTGACCCAGTCACAACTCAGACAACTAGAACTAGCCATTGTATTAAAATGTTTGAAGATTTCTTACTGTTACTTACCAGCACCAGATGGTATTGAAATAAGAATGCATATCTGGAGAAACTATTGCCACTGATTTTTTTTTAAATGTAATGATGCTAAGAAAGCGTTTTAATGTCAAGTTGCTGCCCCCATGAAGTAAACAAGAGGAAAATTCCTATTGGTAAATTTTGGTGATTCTAAAGTGGAAAAGGCTTAAGTCATTTTACTGTCAAGAAAACTAATGAGACAAAAGCTTTGACCTTCAAAAGGTTAGATTAATGGGAAAAAAAGCGTTGTGAGCAAGAAACAAAGTTTCTTTACTAGAATCTGAAAGTTTTAATATTCTGATTTGTCCTGTGTGTGTTAGGCATGGTGATTCATGCATTTATTCCGTAAACACTTTCCGAGTGCTGACTGTATTCCAGTATGACACGTATGCATTCTGCAGTGATAACTTACATTTACATTTACGGGACAAGAAAGGACAACACGTTTGAGATTACAATTGGTCTGCATCTGAGACTTTCAGAAAACTGCATGTTGTGTTTGTTCAGTTAGGAGTTTACAGTATTCATTAAGCTTTGTGATTGTAGATGAGCTATGATTTGACACTTCAAATAAAATGTTTAAAAAAAAAAAAGCCTCATTGGACCGGGGTAGAAAAGGCATGATAGCATAAGTGGCTGAGCTAGTTTTGAATTATTTATATTAACATTTTTAAGCTTTTGGCAATTGATTTGCCTTCCAAAATTAAGACTAATGACCATTGAGTTTCTAGGGGTCATGCTGAAATTATAGAAAATTTAAAAATATAAAACAGAATTATGTCTGCAATAATAGATTCTCCCTCCCCCATTTTCTTCTAAACAGAGCTATTTATTTTTATGAAAATTTAAGTGAGAGAAACTTGCTGAACTCCTTTAAGCTTTTAGATGCTGCATAATCAAAATAGTATGTCTAGCTAGAGTATGAGAGATAGAGAGAATCTAAGAAATAACATATCCATCCCAAAATCTATGCCAAAAAATTTACTGATGCACAAAGACATGAATATACTTACCCAAGTTTAGGCAGTTAGTAGAACTAAATCTGGAATCCATATATATCACCTCCTGGTTTATAGGTCTTTATTTTACATAAAACATTTTCATCTACTGTATGCATATCTCTTGAATATGTCAAGCTTTATAAAGTATTAGTTGTGAAGAAAGATGAATTTCACTTCTTTTCTTCAAAACCATCTATTCCTATAAATAAGGATATCTGCTCATAAATAGGCTATGAAGAATGTTCTCCGATGTCCTCATCTTCACTTTATGCTTTTGTTGAAAATATTGACCTTGTTTCATTCCTTTTATTTTTATCTATAAAAAGTCTTAATTGGTTCATTATTTGTGATGTTTAAATTATCAGAGTTTAAATAGCTAAACAAAGCTTTACTATGAATAATCTGACTTTCATTGATTCATTTGACTAAGGATCTCCAAATAAGGTGATGATACCTAAATATCTTCTCCTTCCACTATCAAATACTTTTTTCTATTTCTTATTGAGCAGCTAATGTTTTAATTTTTTTTAATTCATAGAAATTAACAAGATTTCTATCCACTTAATTTTTTGTAGGTAAAGAACCTCTTTGCTTATTTATTTTATTTCTGCCTAACATTAAAATAAGGTCACTTTGATTTATACATTAAACCACCTTTATCAGAACTTTTAGATGTGCTTCTCTCTTTTTTCCCCCCTTTATTATCCTCAGATAGCGCTGCCTGAAGGTGACTTCCCTGATTTGAAAATGTAAAGCCGGAGGATTAAAATGAATTCATGTACTCTCTGCAAGAACGTGCTGTGTTGGTGATGATAGAGCATTTTAATATCTTAGTTCTCTTCTTACTAAAGTGTGAACTCCTAATTCCATTTTCCTCTTAGATAAACAGCTGTGTGTGTGCTAGGGCTTACATAGATTTTTACCTTAGAGTCAATTTTGCATCACAAACTGGAATTTACCAAGCCCTACTCTTTGTAAAAAATGTGGTTATAGGCTAAGAGCCTGGTTACTCAGACTTCTATAGGTAGCAGCACAGAGGTAAGGGAGGAAGCCTAGTAAGCAAGCTGATGTTATCCTATTTGTCTAAGCTCTCATCTTTCCACAGTTTATACTTCTCCTCTTCCCCATCCCATCTTAATCTCCTCGGTGTGTGTTCACAATTATGTGCCACTGTTTCAGATGAGGAAACTGAGAATCAGGGAAGAGGAACCTGCATACAGTCACACCATTTGTAATGGGGAGGCCAGATCTTAAATCCAAGTAGACTTACTCCAAAGTCCACATTCTTACTCCAATATTGCCAACTCTGAGACTATGCAACCTACTTAAAATCTCTTTCCTTTGTCTCTTTGTAACCAGGTTTTTTTGGGGTGCTGGTGAGGTACAGCTCCTCTGAGAGAATGTTGTAGGTTCCTGGTCTCCGCCCTCTTAAGAATAAGAGAAGGGATCACCGCAGGTGCGCAGTAAGCTTGTAAAGTAAATACCAAACTCAAGAAGTGATGCAGAAAGGTGATTTTATTTAGGTAGAGAAAAGAGAAAAAAAGGAGAAGAGAGAAAAGCTTCCACGAGAAGTGTGGAAGGGGATTCCAGAGGGGAAATCCGGTGTGGATAAAGGAGAAGGGGAATTTATCCTGGGAGAAATTCCCACCTTCTCAAGTTCCTCTGGCCAATGCAAAGAGTACCTTTAAACTTCCTTTGGGGTGATTGACTCTTAGTTTCTTCCCACGCCTGTGAAATTCAAACGTAAACTGTTAAATCTCCGGGATGGAGACAGATGGGAGGGGAGCATGGCACTGGGAAATTCTTGCCCTTAAAACTATGCCCCCTCATGACCCAGAAAGAGAACACATTCCCTCATCTTTACTTGTCAAATCAAGGTGTAATAATAATACCTTCTTCATGAAGTTGTTGAGATATGTGAGCTAATACCTATCTATACCTCATAACATTAAAATTAGTTATAAAAGATACTGATGGGACCAGGCTTGGTGGCTCACACCTGTAATCCCAGCACTTGGAGAGGCTGAGGTGGGTGAATTACCTGAGGTCAGGAGTTCGAGGGCAACCTGGCTGACATGGCAAAATCCTGTCTCTACTAAAAATACAAAAATTAGCCATGTGTGGCGACATGCACCTGTGATTCCAGCTACTTGGGAGGCTGACAGGAGAATCGCTTGAACCCGGGAGGTGGAGGTTGCAGTGAGCTAAGATCAGACCACTGCGCTCCAGCCTGGGCAACAGAGTGAGAGACTCCATTCAAAAAAAAAAAAAATCGTGTTTAAAATGCTGATGTTAATGAAGATGATGATAGTGAAGATTATGATGATGGCAATGAAGATGAAAGACTGATTTCTAGTAGGACTGATACATTCGCAGTGGAGTTGGATTTCAACTAAAAATGCAGTGAAGGCCTCTTTTTGTGCCCCTAAGCTATCTGGGCTCCTTGAAGTAATTCTTCTTAAGACCAAGTCTTCAGAAAAACACAGACTCCAAGTCTTTTCTTTACACGGCTTAACGTCCACACAGAACTGATGCTACCTGTTTAATATTCACCATCAGTA
>PVKP010031740.1:0-26669 GCA_004027715.1 Plecturocebus donacophilus | reverse complement strand
ACAGAGCCAGCAGCACCAGTGTCTGCAGGAGTCTGATGCTTTGTCAAAGTACAGTGTAGCTAAGGACTTGTTATTATTCCAAGAACCAATGAGCTAGAAATTTGGAGACACAGGTTTTCTGTCTTTCCTTCTGCATTTGGTCCTTGAATCCCACAGAGCCCACGAGGAGGGCCTTCAAGGTCAGTTGCATTCTAGCTGGACTCGAGCACACACACCATCCCCAGCCTCTCTGGGGAAAGTAAGGCACGCACTGGAGGCCCTTTTATTACAGGGGAGGAAACCGAGGCTGGGAGGGGCAGAATGGGTGGCGGCGGCTTTGTCCGCTCCTGTCCATGCTGAGCGGCACACGCCGGCCCACGGCAGCTCCATGTGGCTGTGCCCACCGCCAGGCAGAGGCGATGCCACCAGCACCTGTCCCGCTGTCAGTGTGGCCGAGGCTCCTGGGAAGGAGTATCCCATACACAGTCAGCGTCACCACCGTCAGCCTCGGACACAAGGCCTTTCCTCACCCATTCTGTAAGTGAAAAACTGCAGGCAGAGCGGCTGCTGGGGGTGGGATGAGGAGCATAATTCCAAGACGGGTCTTTCTGGCCCCAAAGTGCTCGCTACTCCTTTTTCCACTTCAGAGCTCGGCTCTACAGATGCTCAAGAAATACTTCTGGGCTGGGCACGATGGCTCACACCTGTAATCCCAGCACTTTGCGAGGCTGAGGCGGATGGATCACTTGAGGTCAGAAGTTCGAGACCAGCCTGGCTAGCATGGTGAAACACCCTCTGTCTCTACTAAAACTACAAAAATTAGCCAGGCATGGTGGCAAGCACCGGTAATCCCAGCTACTTGAGAGGCTGAGGCAGGAGAATCGCTTGAACCTGGGAGGCAGGGGTTGCAGTGAGCTGAAATCTCGCCACTGCACTTCAGCCTGGGTGACAGAGAGAGACTTCGTCTGAAAGAAAAAAAGTCCTTCTGGAAATGGTATTAATTAGACTTCCTTTGGGTTTGAGCTGTCAGAGGCAGTGCCTGCTCTGGCAGCCGGAGAGGTCACAGCCCTAGAATCTCGTGGCTGGGGAACCTGGAGAAGAGCCTGTGTGTGGCCGCGGAGAGGGGCTGCTGGGGCCTGGGTGGAGCCGCAGAAGCTGGGATTGGATGGGGCTGAGCACACTGTTGCTTATTTGAGCCGAATGAGGAATTTTAAAAGAATTCCAATGCTTGGCCTGGCCTGTCCTCTGGGAGATGGTCTGAGAATGGGATGTCCGAGGTCCTGGCTCACACAAAGCTCGTGTTCTAGCAAGTGTGCAGGACGAGGGGAGCTGGTAATTAACACACAAATGGGAAAACCCACCTCAAATCACTGCAATGCAGAGAACACTGCCAGGGCGAGGCAGAGTGCACAGGGCTGCACTGTCGGGGCAGGAGCCTCCAAGGAGAAGCCGTTTGAGCAGCACCATGAATGTCAAGGAGACAGTTAAAGCTGGGGAGGCGCGCCCTGGGCACATGGGGGCCCCACGCTCTGGTAGACTTTCCAAGGGGCGCCCAGCCCTGCACGGACAGAGGGGAGCCCAGGGAGGCCTGTGCAGGCGAGACGCGAGGCTGAGGCCAGGTAGAGGAGGAAGAGGCAGAAGGGGACGGAGAGGGACTTTGGACAGCTGCCTGGGGCTGCAGCCGGGGAGAGCAGGACTGAAGGACAAAACCTGATGTTGAGCTGTGCAGTGAGTGGAGGGTGGGGCCCCCTGTTCACGGTGGGAGCATGGGGGCCGAGAGGAACTGGGAGGGGTCAGGAGGTCTGTTTTGGCCACACGGAATTCATGCTAAAGCATCGTCCAGGTGGAAGCTTTCTGTGGGAGGTGCACACCACCCGTCTGGAGTCCAGTGGAGGAGTCAGTGCATAGTGGCTTTTTCAGGCTGAGGGCTGATTGTGCCCTGGGAGAGCATGTGGCTGGGACTGAGAAAGGCCCAGGACCCAGGGGCCTCTGCAATGGAGGATGGAAATTCGCCAGGTTGGGGGAGGGAGGGGATGCAGTGGTCACAGGCACAGTGGCCAATGTGGAGGGAGAGGTGTGTGAGTGTGGGGTGTGAAGAGCTGAGAGACAGGTGGAGGGCAGACCATGGCGGACACTGTAAGAGGCCAGGGAGGACGTGGACAGGGGTGTGGACTTGCTGTCTGCAGAGGCGTCCCGCTGGAGGTAGGAGGGGATGGGCGGGGTGGGATGAGGCGGGCGGGAAGTGTGACCCACAGAAACTACGGTGAAGCCGAGTCGTGGCATCCGGGTGGGGCATGGGGTGGGGAAGGGCAGCAGGTGGAGCAGAGCCCTCAGCCACACCCAGGGCACCCCCAGCACAGCGGGCAGTTCTGCCCCCGCTGAAGGCCCTGTGCTCAGGAGCCCCAGGCTCTGGCTGACAAGCACCCGGCAGTGCCGCCCTCCGAGGGACAATTTACATGCAGACTTCTCAGAGGCCTGGGAGGGTCCCGGGGAACTGATCTGAGGTGGTAACTGGCCGGTTCCTTACACTTTACTGACTCAAACCCTTTGGGGGTCACCTCACCTCCCCTTGCTCGTATTTCCTGGAGTCACCCCCCGCAGGCTCCCCACAGCCAAGTCTTTGTCTCCAGGTCCAGGGAGACAAGGCCTCGCTTGGGATAGGAGTTTTCTTCAGGGTAACGCAGATGGATTGATTCGAGGACTCTGACAAACCCTTTCTGCTGTAGCCTGGTGGAGTGGGCAGGTGGTCCTGGGGCTGCTCCTCCCTCCCCGGGAAAGTACATCCCGGCACCTGAGAGCACAGAGGCCCGAGGCCCTGGTGACCAGCTCCATGGAGGAGCCTGGGAGTGAGGCTGCCGGCACTGCCTGAGGCCCCAACAGGCACCGGAGCAAAGGGGCTGGGGCTGCTGCAGCACCCCATGTGCAGGGAGGGAGGGGAGCTGTGGCGACCTCGGCCCCCCATACCCCAAGGGGCGAGTGGAGAGGGCCTGCGCTCTGTGGGCAGCTGGGCATTCTCCGGAGTCTTCTTGTGCCCCTGCTGCATGTGCGGGCTGTGGCCGTGGTCAGCGGGAAGATCGATGGCTGGACACGCCGGGGCACTGGGGGTGCTCTGCCTTCCCACTGTCCCGAGCTGGGCAGGCCGGGCCTCCTGTCTGATCCTGATTTCCAGGCCAGCGGGCAGGGCCACCTTTGCCAGAAGATTAACTCTCTAGGTGCCTGGAAGCCAAGACAGAGGCCCAGCCCTGCAGAGGGGACCGAAGAGATGGCGCCGTCCAGGGCTTGGGAATGCTTTTCCCTTCCAGATCATTCCTTACCCCACTTTCCTCCCCACCGGCTGGGTCCCACCTGCGCTGACCCTTGGGTCTGCTACTGAAGTACAGGGCAGCAGAGACCAGGACAAGGACAGCCGTGTGGGGCAGGTCCCTCTACGCCTGGCCCCCGGCACCAGCTGAGCCCAGCAGAGGGGCGGTGGTCCGGGTGGCTTGGGTGGGATGAGTGGAAGTGGACAGCCACCACTCACAGCCACATCCCTGTGCGTCCCCCTGGCACCCTGCTGCCTCCCCCACCACGGATTCTGCCTTCTCAGGTGAAACGTAATCGTGATAGTTACGAAGCTTCCCTCCCAGCTGAGGTGTGGGCATGCAACCTGGTTTTCAGCTGCCCCGCTGCAGTCTTGGGTATGGAGGGGCGCAATTTGCAGCAATGGTAGGCACAGGGAACCTGACTTGGGGTCCCCCCCGGCCTCAGTGGAGGCAGCAGGTGCTGGGACCATCTGGGGAGAGGCTGGCATCTCCTGGCTGCACTGGACACTCCATCTCCTTGTTCCCATGTGAGACATCCCACCCTGTCCAAGAAATAATTTAAGCCACGCAGAGTCCTGTCATAAATCTCTTGCTGCTCACATTAGCTGGAAAAGGTTCTTGACCAGCAGCGTTGACCCTTTGGGAATAAATACCCGGAGTGACTGCGGGTCACAAACGCTCCAGGAAATGGGAATGGGTCCTCGGCCCAGCGGGTATTGGAAGAAAGCACTGGTGAACCACAGAGGCAGTGGTCGTCCCCAGGATGCACGCTCCCTCCTTCCTGCTGCAGGCTGGGCAGCACTCCCACAACCGTGCGGTTGGCGTGCCTGTGATTCAGCCTCCTGGGCCTTTGCAGGCTGGTAGTGCTCCCTCATGCCCTCTTCCTATCCTACGGTGACCCTACTGTGGCCAGGCAGACGACGCGGGCTCAGAGGGCTGCCCGACAGCACGGCAGCAGGAGGCTGGGCCCCAGCGGCCTCTCCCTCAGAGTGGCGCCTGCTGGAGAGGGGCAAACCTGCCATTCCTCTGCCGTTGGGTGTTTTGTTACTTGGCCTTCGATGCCGACTGCTGCAGACAGGAAGAGGAGCATGAGGGCCTGGAGGCTGGAGCCAAAGGGTGACGCACATGTCCCCTCCCGCCCCACCCCTGCTCCCAGATCAAGCATCCGGGGCGAGTCAGAGGCCATCAGCCAGCCCCATGACCCCATCCCTCCACCCCCAGTCTGGGCTGCTCGCCTTGGGAGCGCGGCTTTGCCCGGAGAGAAGGGCCCTGGCTGAGGCTTGAATGATCCAGAAATCCTCCCTCCCAGAGCCTCGGTCTGGTCTGCGCCACCGGGTCTGCTCGGCCTTCTGTGATCCCCTACGGGACGACCCAGGCCCGGCCCTCCCTGGTGCCACTGGCTGGGGGAGACTGGGAGTGCCCAGGCGAGGGCAGGGCTTAGAGTCAGGGTGTGACTTTCCTGCCCGTGAGCTTCGGTGTGGAAACATCACGACCTCGGTGACTTAAAACCACAGCGTCTCTTCCTTCACAGCCCGGGCGCCAGCAGTCTGGGATTCAGGTGTGGGCTGGTGGCCCCCTTCTGGGTTTCCTGCCCCTCCAGCTCCGGGCGCTCCCAGGCGCTCCCTGGTCTGGGGCCTCGTCCCTCCAGCCCCTGCCTCTGTGCTCCTGTTTCGCTTCCTCTGTCTGTCTCTAGCCTGTGCCGCCCTTTTTTTTTTTTTTTTTTTTTTTTTTTTGAGATGGAGTTTTGCTCTTATTACCCAGGCTGGAGTGCAATGGCGCGATCTCGGCTCATCGCAATCTCTGCCTCCTGGGTTCAAGCAATTCTCCTGCCTCAGCCTCCCGAGTAGCTGGGACTACAAGCGTGCGCCACCACGCCCAGCTAATTTTTTTGTATTTTTTTTTTTTTCAGTAGAGACGGGGTTTCACCATGTTGACCAGGATGGGCTCAATCTCTTGACCTCATGATCTACCTGCCTTGGCCTCCCAAAATGCTGGGATTATAGGCGTGAGCCACTGTGCCCAGCCGCCTCTTTCTTAGAAGGCATTTTGAGCCCCCGGGATGATCCAGAAGAGGCTGACTCTGAAGACCCCTGACCTAATCACAGCGCTTGCTGGGTGAGGTGACAGGAGGTTTGGGTCCGGGATCTGCATCTGACGATGTCCTTGGGGTCATTCTGGGCACCACCTGGGGAACTCTTCCTCCTGTCACCTGCAGGAGAATTAGGAACTGGGGAGCCCTTGGTGAGCCGGTGTCTGTGGGCACCAGGACAGGAAGAAGACGGCTTTCTGAGGGTGCCTGCGGTCCATGCTGCCACTGCTCTAGGGAGGACAGGCCCAGCTGAGCAGCCAATGGACTAGAAAGTGTCCATCTTTGATTAGACGGATCGTGGGTTTGTCACTTTCCTGGCCAGACTTCGTCAAGGCCCTGCCGGCCTGCTGGACACTGATTGATCAAAGATTGATCAAACAGCTCCTCCCCTCACTGAGGCCAGATGCTTGATTCAAGGATCAAACTGCCTGGCTCTGCCAGGCACTGCCCGGCAGCAGAAGGCGGTGCTTCAAGTCTGTACAGCCCTTCAAGTCTGAGTGTTGCTTATACCACTGGGGATGCAGGCCTTCTTCAGACCAGCACTGGTGATCAAGACGCTGAGGCCTGAGCTGCCCATGTGGAGGTGTGTGTGAGCATGTGCCTGTGCTGCGTATGTGTGCATCTGTGTCAGGAGCACACAGGTGTGCAGGGGCAAGCATGTGCCTGCATGTGGGAAAGCATGTATGTTCAAATGTGCATGCATGCGGCGCCAGATGGGCACGTGTCTCGTGCAGGTGTCTAGGAATGTGTGTGAGGTGCATAGTTCTGTGTGCATGCCTCCATGTCCAGGCACAAGCTGTTTTCCGTGTGTGTGTGTGTGTGTGTGTGTGTGTGTGTGTGTGTGGGTGTGTGAACAGTTGGGAATGAAGCTCCATGGGAAGTTAGCAGTGTGAGTTCAGGTGTGTTGGAATTCGGTTCCACACCACTTGGAGCACTGCTCTGCATTCTTGACACAGAGCCCAGGGCCACGCTGCTATGGGAAATTATGTGGCGCTGACAATTCAATGCGGCACTTAGAAAAGTAGCCTGAGAGACTCAGAGAAGTGTCTTGAGGGGATGGGCCCCCCCTCACCGATTAGAGAATTGGCCGGTTTCCTACACCACAGGGCCATGTGAGGAGTGCGGGCTTCTCTTCCCTGTAGAACGCCCTCCTGGCCCCCAGTTGCTGTCTCGGCTGAGCACAAGGACCCTGTGGGGACAGAGCTGCCATCTGAGGGTCCCCTCACTTGCTGTCACAGCTGGCCCAGCCTTCCAGGGCAGACTTTGTTTGCTTTGCCAAAAGTCATCACCAAGAGGAAGGTGGTCTCTGCAGAGCCTGGTGACTGGCTGGCCCTCCCTTTGGAAGAGGGCCCGGGATGAGACAGGTTTAGCCTCCATAGTCAAAACTGGCCAGCCCCATGCTGTCACCTGGCTCCTGGGCCAGGGGCACAGCCTTGCTCTGGAGTGAGGAGACCCTGTGGGATCCTGTCCAGTGGACACTCGGTCGGTGCCATCTGGACCCCCCACTTCTTGCTGTGCAGGCTGGGGTCTGTCCTCCTTCCCACATAGCTGCAGGGAAGTTAAGTCCTGGGTCCCAGTTGGCCTGTGAACATGAGTGGTGCTGGGATGCCATCTCTCTTTGACTCATAAGGTTTTGAGGGTCACATGAGGGCTCATGAAGCACCTACTGCGTGCCTGGCGCTTGCGGGAGGCTCTCTGCCCAGATGGTCCTGTGACTGCCGTCAGGCAAGCAGAGTCCCACGGCACCTGCCAGGCTGCTGAGTACATGAGGGAGACTCAACTCCAGCTCTCCCTGCAGCTCCTCCAGGGCTACCTGGCCTGGCTGAGAACACTCGCCCTCAGCTTAGGCGCTGGAAGAACCCACAGGCTAGCTGGGTGCAGGCCGGCCCTCCCGGATCCCAGCTGAAGGCTTGTAGTGTCCCGCTGACCTGTGACAGGGGGCCAGAGTGAGCACAGCATCCTTCACCCGCTCCACCCACCTTCCTGGGAGAGGACCGTGGAGCCGAGATTGCAGGTCCCCCAGGGTCCCCGAGGCTGTGGGGTGGCTGTCTTGGAGTTTCACGAGGCGGTCCACCCTTACGGCTCCTCCTGATGCTGGGTGGTGACAGTTCCCTTCTTGACAAGCTTTCAGACAGGCTCCTTTGAGCCACTGTTCAACTAAGCACAGACTTGGGCCTTGTCGTTGGGAGTCCAGTTTTAGCAAGAATCCTGCTCCGTGAGTTTAGAGAGAATCCCCACCCTCCATATCTGATCACCCTTGATATCTGGCCAATTCCTCATCCCCCATGGTCCCCAGGTGCCGTCCGACCGCCCTGGCCGGCCTCTCGTCCTCCCGTGGTCCCCAGGTGCTGTCTGACCGCCCTGGCCGGCCTCTCATCCCCCCGTGGTCCCCAGGTGCTGTCCGACCGCCCTGGCTGGCCTCTCGTCCCCCCGTGGTCCCCAGGTGCCGTCCGACCTCCCTGGCCGGCCTCTCGTCCCCCCGTGGTCCCCAGGTGCTGTCCGACTTCCCTGGCCGGCCTCTCATCCCTCTATGGGCCCCAGGTGCCGTCCGACCTCCCTGGCTGGCCTTCACCAAGAATCTTCTTGGGTCCGTTAAGCCAGAGCCCCTGGACTCCTGATGGACCTTCAGTGTCATTTTCCACCCACTGGCCCCTGCTCCTTGGCTGTAAATCCCACCAGTCCTCGTATTCTGAGCAGAGCCCAGTTCCCCACGGAGCTGTTTCCCTGCATTGCAATAGTGCCGACCTGCGTGCTTCTCCGGCCTCAGCTCTGTCCTGCTCCCGCTGTCTTTGGTAGCTGAGCGGGTGTCTGTGGGTGCCCCTGCCCTGGAAATGCTGCAAGTGCGTTTCCATCCCACCAGCCTCATCTTCCACAACTGATGTTGGCAAAGCAGTGGGGACATCCCCCCACCCAGGGCAATCTGCCTAGCAGGTAGCTCCAAGCCTTTGCGGTGGGGAGGGGAGAGAGTCAACGTTGAATGGCTGCCCTCACTCCTGTCCCAGTGCATTGTGTGGCCAACAGGATCTGGACGGCCTCAGGGTGGTGAGGGCCGAGGGAGAGCAGGGTCCATAAGCTCCCCTCCTCCTCCTCCCCTCCCTCTTTCCCCCTTTCCTTCCCCTCACGTCCCTTCCCTTCCCTTCTCTCCCCAGGGCTCCAGGAACCGCTCCAGTGTGGCCCCGCTCTCCCCTGGCCTTCCTCGGCCTTCCTGGGCTGCTGCCCCTCTGGAAGCTGAGCCTTCCGGCCGTGGGTGATGTCCTGTGGACGTCTCTTCAGTAGATACTCAGGCGGGGCAGAGTGAGGCTGGGTGGCAGCAGGAAGGGTGAGGGAAGGCTTTCTGGAGGCTCGGGAGCCAAGTGCCCTGGGCCTCTTTGACACGGATGTTGCCTGAAGGTGGCCCGAGGCAGGGGCCGGACACAGCGGCGGCTGCTGTTTGCGAGGCTCAGTTCCAAGCAGGAACCAGCCCCTTCGTTGAGGGGATTCGTGTCGGAGGGTCCGAGGCTGGTTCAGCTGCTGCCGGCCTTGGGAAAGGACTGCCCGCTCCGTGGCTCAGTCTCTGAATCTGTGAAGTGGGGTAAGAATAAACCCTTCCTCGCAGGACTGTGATGGGGACAGGAGGAAGGAATGCCCATGGTGCCCTCGAGAACTGGCACGGGGGGCATCCAGGAAGGCTCGACATGATTCTCATCACTTTCTCTTCAGTGCCTGTGGCTTCGGCTCCTGGTGGGGTGCCCAAGGCCCTCGGGTAGCGTGGCCACTGTGCTGGGCACCCGGACGCAGCCCTGTAGAGCTCAGGCTGTTGGCTGCGGACTAAAGCTTTGCCTTCTCAGGTGGCGGGTGGCGGGAAAGCAGGGCTGTGCATGTTGCCAGTGCAGAAACTGCCCAGGGCAATGCGCAGGTGACGGCGTCCAAGCCGCGGCCCGAGGGAGCAAGAGAACCCCTCAACATTCCAGGGCTTTGTCTCCCAAAGCAAGGCTGCTCCCGTTGATTCCACCCTTCCAGGCGCACTCAGGGAGCACGGCCACCCTGGAGCTCGGGGCTGCTCTAGGGGTGACCGTGGGCACAGCCTGGGGTAGCAGCCCACCGCTCCTGCCACAGGCAGAGGAAACGGCCGGGCCTCCTGCATGGCCCCTTTGTCTCTTGGCGGTAGCCCATCTCCTGCCCTCCCTGGAGCCCTTGCTCCCGGTCAGGGCTGGGCTGCTGCTCCCCTCCGTCCAGTCCCGAGTTGGGGGAGCCTCCCTCCACGGTCTTTTGGAGGCCATACGGGTGGCCTCCGTCCTCGGGAGTGCTCAGGGCCGTGCCTCCCGCCTGAGCTCCTCCCACCAGGTTTTCTGCACGCCTCCACGTAGCTCCGGTTCCGGCCTTGGCTGCCCGATGCAGGCTGGGAGTCCGACACCACCACGGCTTCTGGGAGAGGCGGAGCCGGAGGGGCCGGGACCCACAGGCGTCTGCAGTGCCAGCGCGTGGCTGTCGGCATCCGGAGGCCTGGGGCTAATTCCCAACAGCCGGGTCAACACGCCGAAAAGCCTGGTTTGATGAATTTCTAACATGCCAGCCCCAGGTGGAGCAGAAGAAGGGTTGGGGGAGGCCTGGCTGATTGATTTGTGTTGATCTCCACCATGATTGTGTGGTTGGGGACAGCCTGGGAGACCTCTCTCTCAGATTCTGTTTTCCTCTCTTCTCCATTTAATCTTCATTTGACCCCTGGGAGGTTGATTCCTGCATCCCAGGATGGGTGAACCACAGCAAAGACACGTGAACAGCTCCTCCCGTGCCCAGTCGTGTGACCCTTCATGGCAACGTTCACCCTGCACCGGCATCCCGGGGCCTGGGAGTCAGCCCGATGCAGACCTCAGGCTCCTCCCCAGAGGCATGGGCATGAGGTCTCAGAGCCTGGCACTGCCAGCCCCTTCATCAGGGCTCCATGCAGAGGGGCAGGGCCAGTCCGGCCTGGAGTCAGCGTCACTGATGGCCCTCATATAGGAAGGCACCTGTGCCAGAGGCTGTGGGACGATGGTCCCAGCATGCCCGACACACCCCTGCACCAGGAGCCACCTTGGCGTGGGGTGCTTCCCAGCACACCGTGCCTGGCAGGAGGCTCTCAGAACGTCAGGCCCCTGGCATCCTGGCTCAGAGGCGACCCCAGAGAAAAGCAGCCCTGCAAGGTTCACTCCGGCATAACTCCAGCTCTTTGACACCAGGAAGGGAGCACGTGGCAGCCATCGACAAGCCTTAGACCCCCGGTCTTCCTCCACTCCCTTTAGGGGCGATGCCCGATGCCTCTTGTCTGCACCCGGCTTCCTGAAATCAACACAAGACACTCCTGCTTCTCCCCGGCCTCTAACTTCTTCTCACCTCCTAGCCCTGGGGTTTCTCGTCCTTGTTAATATTCCTTCCCTTCTGCTAAGTCTGTTTCGAAAATGAAACAAAAAAAAAAACCAAAACAAACTGGCCTGCCAGCCACGGCACCCCCTTGGAGGGTGGGGAGAGAGACACACCGCGGCCGCTCCAGTCTCCTGACAACGCGGGGGAAGCCAGAGGAGGGCGCGCTGCTGCGGATTTGGGTGAGGTGCCGCTGCGGGATGAGGGTGACGCTGGGGCTCCGCTGGGATGTGCCGGAGCTCGGGTGGAGGAGGTGGAGCTGGCAGCCCCACGGCTTCTCCGTGGCTGGAGGCCTGTGGAGACCCACGTGCCTCGGGGTGGGGGGTGTTCCTCTCCCTCCTCCTCCTTTCTCTCTTGCCCCACCCTCCTCTCTCGCCTGCCTCCTCTCCTTCCCTCCTCCCTGTCTGTCCTCTCTCTCCTGCCTCCCCTCCTCCCCGTCTCTCCCCTCTCCCTGCTCCGTGTCCTCCCCTCTCTCTTCCTCCTCTCTTGCATATGGCCAGCACCCCCTCCTGGCTTCCCTCCCACCCCTGGCCTCTCAGGCCCCACCCTTGCCTTTACCATCCCTCAACCACGCCTCTCTTGCCCATCCTCTCGGAGGAAAGGCTCCAGCCAGGCCTTCCAGGACAGGCTTCCAGGACTCTGCAGTGAGTCTGTGCCCACCCTTGGGCCTCCCCATTTGCTCATGGAGGGCGGGGAAGGATGAGCAGAAGGAAGAAGGGAGAAGAGATGTTTGCCTCCTGCCAAGCCAGCCTGCTGGCCTCCTGAGAAGAGCGCTTCAGAGATCTGAGCCTCCCCAGCCATACCCGGAACAGATGCCAGCTCCACTGGGCTTCCCCTTGACCTTTGTGGCCACCCTGAACCCCACACCGAGGACATGCAGCCTCTGCTCCATACTTCCTGCCCAGCTCCCGTCCTCCTGGGGCTCATGGTGGGGCCCCAACTCTCCATGCCACCCATGCCCCACAGCGTACCCTGGCCCCCATGGCCCTGTTCAGTGTGTCCTCTGCCAAGCCACCTTCCAGACGTCTGTCCCAGCCCTGTCCTTCTGCAGCCCCAGCGATGTTCCCTAAGACCGTTTATTACCCGCTTACTCATCTCTCCGGGAGGATGGAACAGCGGGGGCTCACTGCTTCTCTCCTGCTCACAGAGAACTTTTGGACAGAGGCTCTGCTGGCATCTGAAGACCCAGCAAAGCCCTGCTCTGCCAGCAGCTTGCTGGGACCCAAGAAAGCCCCTCCCTCTATGGGCCTCAGTTTCCCCAGATGTACATGGAGGGATTGGCTATATGAATTCAGCAGATCTCATGGCCCCGATCCTGGCAGGTTGGTGACTGTCTGCCCAGCCCTCAAGGTGTGAGCCTTGTGGTGGGGTACAAGGGGTCCCCCAAATTCACGTCTATTCAGAGCCTCAGAATGAGACCTTATTTGGAAACAGAGTCTTTGTGGATGCAATTAGATAAGGAGCTCCAGCTGGAAGCATCCTGGGTTTCGGGTGGGCCCCAAATCCAATGACTGCTGGAGAGGACACCGGAGCCACAAGGAGAAGCAGGCAGAGGCTGGAGCAAAGCGGCCACGAGCCAGGGAGCACCTGGGCCACCAGAAGCCAGGCAAGCAGGGGAAAGTCCTCTCCTAGAGGCTCCGGAGGCCAGGTGAGCAGGGGAAAGTCCTCCCCTAGAGGCTCCGGAGGCCAGGCGAGCAGGGGAAAGTCCTCCCCAGAGGCTCTGGAGCCCAGGCAAGCAAGGGAAAGTCCTTCCCTAGAGGCTCTGGAGGCTGGGTGAGGAGGGGAAAGTCCTCCCCTAGAGGCTCTGGAGAAGCTGTGGCCTTGATGACACCTTGGTTGTGGACCTCTGGCCCCCAGAATTGTGGAGACACATTTCTGTTGTTTTCATCCACAGACTTTGTGTTTCGCTCTGGCAGCCTTGGAATGTGGATCTGAGCCTCGAGAGATTCCTGGACCCAGGAGACTCATCCTTTGGCCCTGCTGGTCGGTGAGGGCTGCAGGACTGGGGCTTCTGATGTTAGTGTCCTGGGGACAGACTCCCTGGGGAGGGAGATTGCAGAGGGGGCGGACTGAGCCGGGACCAGGGACATTCGGGCCTCGGGCAGCAGGACAGGCTCTACAGAGGCAGCCAAGTTGTCACCGTGATTTCCCTGAATGAGGAATGTTCCTTTCCAGGTGCAGTGCCCTGGTAGTCTCCAGGAAGAGAAGAGAGAAGGGTGCCACAGTTACAAGTCTCAGCTTACTGATGTCTGATGTGAATGGCACGCAAGCCTGTGGCTGGGGCCAACTAATGCCATCTTCTGAGCATGTTCTAAGTGCCGACTCTGCGCTGGGCACAGGAGATGCGGGATGCGGCTCCGGCTCTATGAGCTGCATCCAGCCGGGGAGAGATGGACAAGAGGCAGCAAACACGCCTGTGCGCGGGGCTTCAGATGCTGAGCTTAGGAGCAGATGGTGCGACCTGGGCAAAGGCCTCAGAAGAAGGTCCCAAGTGTCCCCAGGGCCTTGGTGTGTGCTGGGCACTGTTCCCAGAGCCGCCCTGAGCCAACCACACAGTGACTACACCTACCTTTGGAACAGGCATTTGGCAGACAAGAAGGCAGAGCCCAGGGTTAGAGCACGGGCTCCTCCGGCAGCAGGTGACGGGACCCGGGCTGACCCAAGCGCGTCCTCCCACGTGCTTTTCTGCCAGCTGCTGCCAAGCTTCGGGAAACAATCCTGGAATTCAGCTCCATCAGAGATTCGCCTGGATAGGCTGTGGTCTAGTGAGCATTAATATTAATAGCACTTATTAATATTAATCAGGCCAAATGTGCTGAATCTCATTTTGTTCTCACAACCACCCCAGGTGCCACCTGTGACTCAAGATTAGGAATCCGAGGCTCAGAGAAGCCCGGCAGTCTGTCTACCTCATATAGGGCAGGGGAGCAGTGCCAGAGTCCAAAGTCTTGACCATGTGGCCCCAAAGCTCTGGCTGTCACCTGGACATGGTGCTGTCCTGAAGGCGCTGAGGCAGCAGCTCTCACACCCCATGCTTGAGTTTCAGAGACACTGCTCACTTCACGCTGCCAGAGGTGCAAGAACCTGGGATAAAGACCCGCTGGCGAGCAGGGTCCGCGGCGCCTGGCCTGCTGGGCTGGGTGTTGGTGCTGCCCAGAGCTCCAGGCAAACCATCCATCACCCACCAGGAGGCCAGCAGAGCCGTGCGGCGCCACTTGCCAGCCGGGGCTGTGCAGCCAGGCAGCAGAGCAGGGGACTCAGGAACCTGGGCAAAAAGAACCTCGAATCAGGGAAAAGACTGCCTTCTAGAAGCTCATAGCCCTTTTTGAAACCAAAAAGGTATTTTCCCCTTTATTCTAGCACAGGAGAAATGGTGAGACGTACTGGCAGAATTATAGCAACTTTTGAGATCACAGAGGGAAGAAAAACCCCATCACCATAAAATAAAAGCGCGAATAGCCTGGATCCTCTGTGAGTCGACTCAGGAAGGGGGAGCTGCCACCCCCACCACATGCAGGGGCCCTGGCCTTCCGGAGCAGAGCTGCCTGCCAGGCAGGGTCTAGACAGGCTGGTGGATGGCCGTCGCCCACTGCCAGAGGCCCGCTGGAGTCAAAGTGCAGCCACAGCCCAGAAGCAGCTGCTGAGTCGGTCCCGGAGACCGGCCTGGGGAGGGGAGCCCAAGATCCGTTTGCGGGGGCGCTGAGGCATAATCCAGTTGCTGCCTGTCCGGCTGACACTGCAGGCATCTGGGCTGCTGGGAGGCAGCGTGGAGAGGCGGTCGGGGCCAGAATGGGGCACACAAATGGAACATTGTGCCACCTAAACACTGAGCTGTGTGGGCATTGGGAAGGGAGACCCCCAGGTGCAGGGGGTCTGCATCGCTGTCCAGGGTCTGCATTGGACCCGGTAAAAGAAGATGCCTGGTTTTGCTGGAGGAACAGGAAGTGAACAGGGGCCTTACTGGAAGCTGTGCCCACAGGAAGCTGTGCCCACGGGAAGCTGTGCCCACGGGAAGCTGTGCTCACGGGCTCTGACCTTTGGGAGGGGTTGCGGCTCCCAGATTCCCAAGCTGTCTCAGGAGGTCCTGCAGAGGTTGAGACTGGCATTGGGGATCCTAGAGGCGAATGTCTGTGGGTTCAGGGAGTGCAGTTTTGGGTTGTGAACAGGGGCTTGCTTATCAGAGGTGGGCCATGAACGCTTGGCCCGGAGTGGCTGGAAAAAGTCATCTGGGAAGGCTCACCGGCTGCCTTTGGAGGGAGTGAGCCTCAAGTCACTACAGGTATTGAAATGAACACAGTGATTGCAGTGGATTGTAAACCAGTTACAGGAAGCGAGGGCTGCAGGCGACCTCAGGGATGGGTCCGTCTCAGCCTCTTCCTCTGGGGAGGAGGAATTGCTCCATGCTCAGTGCTGCAGGGTCATGGCTGAGATGCCGGCATCCAGACCTGCAGCCCAAGGGGCCTTCTGTTGCCCCTCCTGCTCTCTGCAGCACTGCCTGGGGTGCCAGGGCTGGCATGGGGGCTGCCCCGGTGCCCCTCGTGCACTTTCAGGCTGCGTTGCTGACCATAGATGGGCCCCAGGTCCCCAAAAAGCCCCCAAGACCATCTATCCGGGGAGTATTTTCCTGACAGCAGCTGAAATCTCACACCTTTCACTGACACCTCCTGCCTGCCAAGCTGGAGCCAGGCCTCTTGCGCTGCAATCTCAGTCTCCTTCTTCCAAGGCAGGAAGAAATGGAAACTCGGAGAGCCCAGGGCCACCCCGAGGGCAAGCCACGGGGCTGGGATTTCCACTGGGACCTGACTGACATTGGCACAGCTTGAGTCCTGGACATTCATCACCAACTGCCCGCTTCTGACATCCAAGGGAGAAGACTGGTAGCTGGCAGGCAGGGATGGCAGAGGTTGCAGGAGTCCCAGGGCGGAGGCACAGACGGCACATGGGGCAGGTGAGAGGCGAGGGGAGTGGGGCACTGAGACCTGCGCAGGGGTTACCTGGGTTAGAGTGGGGAGCAATTTGCCCAGGTCGAAGGTCGAGCCAATGAGTGAATCAATGGCCAGGATGCAGGAGACAGCAGAGAGGCTGCAAAGGAGGTGAGGGCTGGGCAGCGGACGGCCATGAGCAGTGCATGAGGGAGAGCCTGGGCGTGCTGGGGAGAGGAGGTAGGAAGTCCCACAGGCTGCCCTGAGGCTGCAGGGAAGGAGCCATGCTCAGGCCATGCTTTAGGGAGAGTCCCTGCCTGGGTGGCCTTGGAGGGGACCACGAGGAAGATGATGATGCAGGGCCACTGGGTGCTTGTCTGGTGGTCAGGAGAGCCTGAGCCAAGGTGTGGCGGAGGCGCCAGAGAGGTGGTGTGAAGGCAGGTCTGGGGCCTGGGGTGGGGCGCAGGCAGCAGGAGCGGGGAGGGTGAATAGGCCCAGGACGCAGACCAGACTTTGGGGGTTCGGGAGGGGCGCTCAGGGTGGGAAGCACCCTCCCCCAATCCCTCACGTTAATCTCCACACTTTCCCCCTAAGTGCCAAACTTCCCTGGCAAAGGCCCCAGCAGCCCCAACAGCACCTTCCTCCCCCGTGGCTGCCCCGTGGCTCCCTCGTGGCTCCTCCCGCAGGCCTGGGCTTGCTGGGTAGGGGTGGCAGGGACCATCCTCGCATGTCTCAAACCTGTGCAGCTTCATGGCACATGCCAGGAGAAGCTCCATAAACTTCAGGGGCTGGCCCCTCTCGGAGCACCAGGAGACGCACACAGAGAGGCAGGCCTGGCATTGAAACTCCCAGCCGGCATCGCTCGTCCCCAGCAAAGGTGCAGGCGGCAGCTGTCATGCTTGCTGCAGAGTGACGGGCGATTTGCTCCGTGGGAACCAGAATGAAGTTAGATTTGTCCTTGAGAATCGTCTCACCCAGAGCCCTCGGCCAGTTCAAACTCAGGGCCAGGGCAGCCGCGGACCATGGCCCACACCCTGCCAGGAAGCCTGAGGTGTCCCCGTTTGTTGGTCCACAAGTGCTCAGCCCCTGCAGATGGAGTTGGCTGTGGCTAACATATCTGCTGTGCTCCTGGTTGAGAGGATCTCCCGATTTCCAAGGGAATTGCAACCTGTTATTTTTATAACAAGGAAAAAGGCTGCCCTGGGCTTCTCGGCCTTTACATCCCCTCCCCCAGCCTGCTGGTCCTTTCCTTCTGACCCGGTTGGGGGCCTGCTGTGGGTGGCAGCCTGGGCTCTCCTTCAGGAGGGCATCCAATCGTCTCCATGCAGGAGCTGCCCCGGAGAGAGCCACAGAACGTGTTAAAGCAGAGATTCAGTGCCGACTTGTCGGGTTTGAAAATAAAATGGACCAGAATGATCTCATGCTGGAAACTTGATGAGGCAAGCTCTTCCCTGCCAGGGCTTACTAGGCACCTCCGTGCGCTAGGTGGTGTCTCATCCTCGCAGCTCCTCCCAGGCCTGGCGATGGCTGCCCTTGTTTCAGCAAGAAGAATGCAGAGGCTGGTGCCTTGGCTGTGGCCGGGAGGTAGCCAGGGAAGAGTGGCCCGGCCCCAGCCCTGCAGACACCCAACTTGGAGGTCCTTTGACTGGGCTGATGGAGGTTTAGAAGCAATGACCTTGAACACCCCTGAGGTCATGAAATAAAGGGAAGGATCCAGAAAGCTGAAGGAAAAGAGAAGCGCTCCAAGGACCCCGAACACTTTAAAACGGACCTCGGAGGCGTGACCAGAGGGTTTCATTTCACAGGCTTTCTTTATGCTCCATGAATACACCGTCCGTACCCCAACTAACTAACCTTTTTTGAATTGCACCGATAGCCAATGGCCCATGAGGATGAAGGCCTTGGGAACAGTCGGACACTGGGATGGAGCTGGGATGGACATTGGCGGTGGCTTGCAGCAGAGGGGTGGCCAGGGGGCTCCTGCCCACGGACAGGAGGCTACCCGCTCTGGGGCCCCACGTGGCTGGGTGGAGGCGGTTGACTGGAGGCCGCGCTGGCAGCCTGAGCCCGGCGGTATATTTAGGTTGAGTAGGTGGCTGCCTACTTGGTGCGATTTCACAGGCTCTTGAGGGCCTCTTCCAAAGCCCAAAATACCTCCTCCACCTGCTTCCTGGTGCTGCAAGTTCTCTGATAAGAGAACAGCTTCCTGTTCCTAAGTTAGAGAGAAGAGAGGAAGCCAGCTTGCCCCTTTGCATTGGAGCCAGCACTGATCTAAGTCCGCTCCCAGTGAGCCGCGGGTGCAACATAGATTTGGGGGCTGAGAAGGCCACTTAAGGCCTTGTCCAGAAATGCATTGCAGAGTCCCCTTCTGGTCCTCTGTGTCTCCAGGGAATGCCTAAGAACTCGTGGCAGTTGACTCTTGACCCTTGCCAAGTGAGGTTCTCTCTCCAATGCAAGGTTTGACGCATCCCTGCCTGTAATGATACTGACGTCCAGCCTGAGAGGCCAAGGACATGAACGGTCTTACATATACACCATCACACATCAGGACCTGTGGAGAGAGGAAAGAAGAATGTGCCGCAAGGCACGGCCTATCAGATGAGGGCATTTGAGCTGAGGCTTTGTTGGGTGAATAGGAGTTCACTAGGCAATGAATGGGAAAGGGGTTTCCCTGCAGTGAGAACAGCGTGTGGGATGGCTTAGGCAGGAAGGGGCTGGCACGTCAGAGGGTACCATGGAAGCAAAGGGGTCCATGCCCTGAGGCGGGGAAGCTGGGAGATGGGGCAGAGAGAGGCAGACGGGAGCCACCTGTACTCACAGTGGGCCACACACAGCAGCATCGCAGCTGATGACACCTGGGAGCCTGTCAGTGCTGAAAGCCCCACCCAGGGCCTGAGCTCTAGGCAGTCCCCAAGTGCATGGCCTGCTCTGAGGGTTGAGAGGTGCCACCAGGTTGGGCAGAGAACTGGGCCTTTCAGCCTGGGTGAGGGGGTCCACTTGCTGAGCGGTCAGGTGCCCGAGCTCTGGGGACATGGCAGGCACAGCTCCAATCGGCTTCACTCACCCTTCAGGGCCTGCAGGCCCGGGGAGCTCAGTTCTCAGGGTGGTCAGTGCTCAGCTGACGGTCTGAACATGTACCTTTATTATAGCTGAGAGCATTTCAAGGGTAAGGGACACACCTTTGACCACTCTGTGTCCTCCAGAGAACCTGACATAGTTCTGGGATCCACAAACATGGTGAGGATGGATTGCAGGCAGAAATGGAGCAGGTCCAGTGACCCCAGGCAGCCTGCCCACTGCTTTCCTGCACTCTCGTCACCTGTTTTGCTTTTTAAAATATGTTTCAGATCATTAGGGCAATAATGTTCAAAGCAGAGTAAAAAATTCATTAATTCAGACTCAATTATTTGGGAATCTAGAATACGCAGGTTCTGAGCATCTGGTCTGATGAACATATTTACAGTTCAAAAACTGAAGAGTTCTTCCCTTTCCTGAACCAGCTACGGATTCACCTGCTAACCTTTTGCGGTAAATGACTGTGGTTTTGCTGGAAAACGTGTTCTCATGGCAAAAAATTGGTGACTGCCTTCTGAGGCTCTCACGTGATCCGCTAAGGAGTGATCAGAGGCTGCAGCTCTGGGAGCTTAGGGCCATGGTCCAGAGTGGCCCTGGGCTCCCATGGGGGACCTCAGACTGTGCTGTTTCCCCACAGTGACCTCTGCCTATGGGCATTGTTAAAGAAAACATTATTCTGACACTTGTTAAAATGGCAAGGAATTGGGAGGCCGAGACTGGTAGATCACCTGAGGTCAGGAGTTTGAGACCAGCCTGGCTAACATGGCAAAACCTTGCCTCTACTAAAAACACAAAAAAAATTAGCCAGGCATGGGGGTGCATGCCTGTAATCCCAGCTACTTGGGAGGCTGAGGCAGGAGAATTGCTTGAATCTCGGAAGTAGAGGTTGCCCTGAGCTGGGATTTCACCATCACATTCCAGCCTGGGTGACTGAGTGAGACTCTGTCTCAAAAAAAAAAAAAAAGGGCAAGGGAGACTTTATTCAGGACTGTTACAACAGGTGTCAAGACGATTGCAGTGGGAGATTGAGTTGACCAGCTCAACTCTGAATGCCACATGGCAGCCGGGATTCCCAGGCACTGAGTGGGGTGAGGGCCAAGGTAGAATGTTACAAAGAAAAGCCAGGTTAGACACCAAAGGCAGGGGATTCTTGCTACAGGCAGGTCATGGACTTTGATATCCAGGATGGGGAATGAGGGGCTTCAGCCAACAACCAGGGTGAGGGCTTAGCCCAGGAGGGTTCTTGACTTCAGATATCAAGGATGGGGGGACCCTCACCAAGCAGACCTAGCAGGAATTTTGCTAAAACCTAACTGTGTGGCCAAAGACGGGACCCATGGGGGAGGCCTCAGAAAGCAGGCTCAGAGGAGGCTGGCTGAGGTTAGGTCAGGGAGAGGGTGGTCTTTGTCCTTGTGTCCTGGGAAGCTGGGAGGAAGAGTGAAACACGTCATGGGCTGCAGTCCTGGGGAGGGCTGCAAAATAATCAGCAAGCTTGGGGGCCCAGAGGCCACAGTTGCGGGCCGTGGAGCTGGAGATCTGGGTGGAAGCCAGTTCTGCCACCCGCCATGTGAGTCCCCTGGCTCTAACCACAGGCCCTTTTCTATGGAGTGGGGACAAGAATCCCATCCTCAGGAAACTGGGGAAAAGCTTGGCACTGCAGAAGGCAAACAATATCCTTTACGTGCCCTCAATGTTGCTATTACACAAGCAGTGAACACACACTCAGTTATTCTGAAATACTCAAGTAAATGTCTGCAGAGTAAAATGTGGAAGTCTCTTTCCTTTGTGGCTTGCTCCACATTAACCACTGGCAAGAGTATCATGATCATGATCATCAAGATTGTTTCTATCAAGTGGGATCAGATTCAGCACAGCCCAGCCTCATCAATGGGCTCAGAAGTCTTTGTATGTCAGTGTGATTGGTAAGTTCCATTCATTCTTCTTCCTTTTAATTTTTTCAAGACAGGGTCTCACTCTGTCACCCAAGCTGAGGATGCAGTACACAGCTTACAGTATATTCAACCTCCCAGGCTCAAGTGATCCTCCTGCGTCAGCCTCCTGGGTAGCTGGGACTACAGGCATGCAGCACCATGCCTGGCTAATGTTTGTATTTTTAGTAGAGACAAGTTTTGCCATGTTGGCCAGGCAGGTCTCAAACTCCTGGGCTCAAGTGATCTGCCTGCTTCAGCCTCTCAAAGTGCCAGGATTACAGGCATAAGCCACAGCACTGGCCTCATTCTTCTTAATGTGAAGCAGCTTTTGTATTTTTAGGGACTGGTTCCCATGTTGATGGGCATGTGGCTCAACTGGTTTTTCACTTTTTCAAATAATGCTGCAAATAACATGCTGGGATCACCAGTGTAGTAGAGAATCCTGCCCCCACACTCCCAAAGTTGTCAGCCTCTTCCCCAGAACCTGTGACTATGTCACCTTGCATGGCGAAAGAGACTTGGCAAATGCAATTAGGGGTACAGACCATGAGATGGGAGATGATCCTAGATCATCTGGTGGCCCTTGTGAGCATTCTTGTAAGACCTGGCAGCACTGTGATGCTGGACTTCTGATCTTCAGAGCTGTAAGAGAATAAATTTGTTATTTTTAAAGCCATTCACTTTGTGGAGATTTGTTACAGCGGCAATGGGAGGCAAACACACTCAACTTTGCGCACCTGGCTGGCTGCTGCTATGGACTAGAGTCCTAGATATGAATTTGCCCCATTGCAGGGTTTGCTCGCTGTCCATTTCTATTGACATGGTGACATTGTTCAATAAATAGGCTTTGCACGTGTGCATTTCCATTATGTGGAGCAATCCCAGTTGGTTCCTTCCCCACCCTGGAGCCAGGACTAGATGTTTTTTACTACTTACAAATTTTGTCAGCTGGGTGTAGTAGCTCATGCCTGTAATCCCAGCACTTTGGGAGGCCCAGGCGGGTGGATTGCTTGAGCTCAGGAGTTCAAGTTCATCCTGGGCAGCATAGCTAAATCCCATCTCTACAGAAAATAAAAAATTAGCCAAGTGTGGTGGTGTGGACCTGTAGTCTCAGCTACTCGGGAGGCTGAGGTGGGAGGATCCCTTGAGATGGGAGCTGGAGGCTGCAATGAGCTGAGATCGTGCTACCGCACTCCAGCCTGGGCAACAGAGTCAGACCCTGTCTCAAAAAAAAAAAAAAATTGAGAGTTTGGAGACAAAATATTATCTCACTACTTTAATTTGAATTTCTTTGAATTATTCTAATTGCATCTCCCCCAAACACATACCTTCACTTGCTTGCTATGACCTCTGGTTATTTTTCTTTTGGGTTCTCTTAATCTTTTTCTTTGCTTACAAGGGCTCTTCATATTTTCTATGAATGATAAGAATCCTTTGTTTATTTCAAGGATTGCAAATATATTCTCCAAGTCTATTACCTGTCTTTTGAATTTTAGAAATAGTGCCTTTTGTCAAACAGAAGCTATAAAAACAGTTTTGTGAGTAAAAGACATTGGTCATTTTCTTCATGGCTTCTGGGTTTCAGTTTACTTCACGTTTCCCTTTCCCAAAGAATATAAACATGTACTTCTTTATTTTACTCCAAAACTTTTGCTCTATCAAAATACTGAACTCTTTAATTCCTCTGCTTTTTTGTGAATAGCATGAGGTAGGGATCGAATTCCTTTCTGCATGCTAGCTCCGACTGTCTCTATGCCATTTGCTGAAAAATTTCACTGTTGGATTTATTGTATCTTTTTCTAAACTCAGTGGCCATATCTGTTTGAGTCTACATCTGAGGTTTCGTTCCGTCCTGTTAATCCACATTTATCTTTGTACTGGTTACTCATTGTCCTAAGTACTGTAATGTCGTAAGTCTTGATGTTAGGTCATATAAGGCCTCTATTTTTTTTTCCCTTTAAATTGTTTTTGTTTTTCCAGGTCCTTTGCTTTTCCAAATACATTTTAGAATATGCTTGTCAAATCCCATAAGAAATCTATTGGGATATTAATTGGAATTGCACTGAATCTATATATCAATTAGGAAAAAATTGATATCTTAATAGTATTGAGTCTCCTAATTTGTGACCATGGCATATCTATGTATGTGTCTGTCTATCTATCTATCTAATATCTTTCAGCTATTCTTTTAATCCTTTTCAGTATATAGGAGTTGAACATATTTTGTTAACTTTATTCCCAACTATTTTATTGATGTACTTTTAAATGATATTTTAAAAAATTAATTTCTGATTATTTGCTTCTAGCCTGTAGAAATACAACTGATTTTTATATATTGACTGTTATGGACTGAATTGTGGCTCCTCCAAAATTTATATGTTGAAGTTCTAACCCCCAGATCCTCAGAATATGATTGTAAAGACAGGGCCTTTAAAGAGGTAATTAAGTTAAAATGAAGTCGTTAGGGTAGGTTCTAATTCACCATTACTGTTGCCCTTAAGAGAAAATTTGGACACACAGGTACAGAGAGAAGACCACGTAAAACCACAGGGAGAAGATGGCCACCTACTAACCAAGGAGAGAGGCCTCAAATGACACCAAGCCTGCTGACACTTTGATTTCGAACTTTAAGCCTCCAGCACCATAAGAAAATGAATTTATCTTGTTTACACCGCCCAGCTTGCAGCTCTTTGTTGAGGCAGCCCCAGCAAACTCGTGTCCTGGGAAATTGAGAAATTCACTTATTAGAGATAGTAGCTTTCGAAATAAACCTTAGGATTTTCTTCCTAGACAATCCTGTTGCTGTCTGTAAAGAGAGATCGTTCTACTTTTTTCTTTCTAATCTGTGCACATTGTATTTCTTGTTCCTGCCTTCTTGCACAGGTTAGACCTCCAATGCAATGCCGAATGAAAGGGATAAGCGTGGACACTCTTGCTTAATTCTCAATCTTTGGGCCAAAGCAGCCCTTCACCGTTAAGTGTAATGTCAGCGGCAGGTTTTTCATAGATGTCCTTTTTCAGGTGGCAGCAGCTGCCTTCTTTTCCTAGTTGGCTGATAATTTTAATTGTGAATAGATGTTATATTTTTGTCAAAAGATTTTTCTGCATCTGTTGACATGCTCATTTTTTGTTGTTAATGTGATAAATTACACTGATTAATTTGCAAATGTTAAACTCAACCTTGCATTCCCGGATAAAACCCATCAGATCATGGTGTGTGTTATCCTTTTTATATATTGTGGGTTGCAATTTGCTCATATTTTTTTTTTAAATTGCATTTTAGGTTTTGGGGTACATGTGAAGAACATACAATATTGTTGCATAGGTACACACGTGGCAGTGTAATTTGTTGCCTTCCTCCCCTTCACCTATATCTGGCATTTCTCCCCATGCTATCTCCCCGCAGCTCGTATTTTATTGAAGACTTTTGCGTCTATGTTCACAAGTGGTATTGGCCTATAGTTTTCTTTTCTCATAATTTCTTCTGTTTTGGCAACAGGGAAATGCTGGCTTCATAGAATAAGGTGGGAAATTCTGCCTCCTGTTCTGTTTCCTGGATGAGTTGGTGTGGAATTAGTGCTAATCTGATGGAATCCACCAGAGGAACCACCTGATCATCGAGGGTTTGTGTGTATGTGTGGAGAAGATTTTAATCACAAATTCAATTTATTTAAGAGATCTCATTCTCTAGGTCTTCTGGAGTGAACTTTGGCAGCCTGTGACTTTCCAAGAATTTTCGTATGTTGCATTTTTAATTTTCACTTAATTGAAAGTATTTTCTAATTTTTCTTGCAGTATCTTCCTTCTCCCTTCCAGACATGTGTCATTTAATTTCCAAATATTTGAGAATTTTCCAAATATCTTCTGTTATTGATTCCTAATTTGAATCTGTTGTGGTCAAAACATATTTTTACGACTTCAAACTTTTTAAAGCACCGAGGCTTGTTCTATGGAATAGAATGCAGTTTGGTGGATGTTCTTTGTGGGCCTGTAAAAAATGTGTATTCTACTCTGGGTCGAATGTTCCAGAAATGTCATGTAGGTTGAGTTGGTTGATAACGTTGCTCAAGTCTTCTATATCTCAAATGATTTTCTGGCTACTTATTCTATCAGTTATTGAGAAAGTGTTGCTGAAATCTCCAACTATAGTGTGGATTTGTCTATTTCTCCTTTTGGTTCTACCAGCTTTTGTTTCATGGACCTTGGAGAGCTCTTACTAAATGCATACACATTTCAGATTGTTATGCCCTCTTGAGGAATGGATCCCTTTATCATTATAAAATGACTCTCTTTATCCCTGATAAGATATTTTGCTATGAAATACACTGTGTCTGATGTTAAAAATAGGCACTCCAGATTTCTTTACATTAGAATGTTTATGGGTATATAATATTACATATTTTAACTTTTAATATCTTTGTGTCTTAAATTTAGGGTGTGTTTCTTGTAACAGCATGTGGTTGAATTTCACTTGTTTTTGTTGAGTCCAACCATCTTATACCTTTTAATTGGAATGTTTAGACCATTTACATTTAATGTGAATATAAATATGATTGTGTTTAAATCTATCATCGTGCTATTTGTTTTCTATGGTCTCATCTGTTCTTTTTAATCTTGTGGACTAACTGAATATTTTTTTGCCTCTATTTGGTTTCTATTATTGCATTTTTTTTGTGTGTGGTTGCTCCGGGGTTTACAATACACGTCTTTAACGTATCACATTCCAGCTAAAAATGTCACACCACTTCATGTGTAGGGAAAGTTTACTTCATGTATAGTGTAAGTTTCCTCGTTCTCATTTTTATAGGGTTGTTGCCATGCATTTTATCTGAACACATATAAGAAGCCCCATAATACTTTGTTTTAGACAATTGAATAAATGTTAAGATACTACATATCATCACTTAGTTATTTACCCACATATTTACTGTTTCTGGCCCACTCCTTTCTTCATCAAGTTCTAAATTTGCATCTGGTATCATTTTCCCTCTGCCCAAAGGATGTCCTTTAACACTGCTCACAGTGTTGATCTCATGGTGAGTTCCCCCCACTTTTGTATGTCTGAACACAGCTTTACTTCACTTACATTATGGAAATGTATTTTACTGGGCATCTATTTCTACAACTCCTGTGTTGACAGTTTTTAAAAACCCAGGGCTATAAACTTACTCCTCCGTTGTCTTCAGGCCTGCATTGTTTCTTAAAAGAAATCAAATTTCACCCTTTCTTTGATCTTCTGTGTGTAATACCCTTTCCCCCGGGCTGCTTTAATATTTCCTCTTTATTGTGAGTTTTCAGCCATTGGCTGGTTTTCAGGTCTGTGGTGCGGTGTTTTCACATTTCTTCTCTTTGGATTTCATTGAGCTTCTTGGAATTATGTGTTTATAGTTTGTATTGAATGTGGAAAAATTTTTATCTTTGTTTCTTTAAATGTGACTTCTGTGCCCACCCCTGCGTTTCTTCTGGCTTCAATTTCAGATGCCAGGACTCTTCATATTGTACCAGGATTTAGGGACGATTGGTACATTTTTTAAAATATGTTTCTCTGTGTTTTATTTAGAATAGTTTTGATTACTGTATTTTCAAATTCATTAATCGTATGTTTGAAAATGTCTGTGTGAAACTTGATTTAGTATAAAATGTCTGTGTGGAACCTCATTCAGTACATAATATCTGGGTGAAACCTCGTTTAGTATATAATGTCTGTGCGGAACCTCATTTAGTTTATTATGTCAGTGTAGAATCTGATTGAGTATATAAGGTCTGTGTGGAACCTCATCTGTGTGGAACCACATTTAGTATATAATGTCCGTGTGGACCCTCATTTAGTATATAATGTCCGTGTGGACCCTCATTTAGTATATAATGTCCGCGTGGAGCCTCATTTAGTATATAATGTCCGTGTGGAACCTCATTTAGTATATAATGTCCGCGTGGAGCCTCATTTAGTATATAATGTCCGTGTGGACCCTCATTTAGTATATAATGTCCG
>PVKP010031739.1:0-26672 GCA_004027715.1 Plecturocebus donacophilus | reverse complement strand
ATAATAGGTTTCGGCCTCTCTGGTGCCTTGCATGGATCAGTAATTTTTAACTATGAGTTCCCCCATATCTGCTGCCTGAACTTGTATCCCAAGGACTTTTTGTTATCTTTCATGTATGAAACAACAGTGTTTGTTACTGTAATCACTATGGTATCTGTTCCTGTTAATGACGTAGGACAAATACATATATACTAACTGTGTGCACAATAAAGTTGCTGTTTAGGCATTGCTGTTCAAGTATTGCTTATTCAGCCCTCCAGACCCCGCTTTCTGTCTACCTTTTCTTCCGCGCACTCCCCTATTCAGGTTGGGACCCTCTTGCTGGCCAAGAGTCCCCGGCAGACGTGCCGGCCTCTCGGGAACCCAGAGGAAGGATTGTTGTCCCTTATGTCCAGAAATCTGTAGGCAATAAAGCCATTTTGGCACATGCCGATACTTCTTACGTGATCTTGGGAAGGTTCATACCCTATCACCTGCGATTGTTGACTCTTAAAGGCCTTCTGCCTTCTTCCTCAGTCTTTCTGTTTGACAATGTAAGGTCGCTTTTGTCTCCTGCAATGAACAGTCCTGGACAAGTCACGTCCCGGTCTTGGCATCAGTAAAATCTTACTGCTGAACGATTTGGGAGAGGCTCATAGTTACTCCCATTGAAAAAGACCAAGTCAAAGCTTTACAGGTGAGAAACTAATGACCAAATCCTGCTCTGCAAACATCGGAGCTTTGATGGTGCTTTACCCGCTGGTGTCCACGAGGTGGCGCCTGCCCGGAAGGCACAAAGCCTCTTCCGGTGTCCTGCGGGTCTTTCGTCCCCCGCAACGCCGCAGCCAGGGCTGTCCACGCGCGGCCTCCACGGAAGTCTCCGTAGTTTGCGTGTCACGAAACGGAACTTCCCAAAGTGTTCCTAGCGTTAGGCGCAGAGAACGCGAGACGAAGGCTCGGGAGGCGGCGAGCCTGGCGGATCTTCCAACAGCGCCACCTGCCAGCGCGGCTGGGCTGGTCCCTCCCCCGGCGTGGGGCCGCGGCTGCGGAGCACGGCAGGGGGACGCCGAGGGCCTGGGAGGGGCGGACCTGCCTTGTCTGCCCCTCGAAACCGATTGCTCTGAGATTTTTCAGAAGAGCCCTGTGCGAAACGAAAAGGGAACTCGTGTCACGGCGCAGATAAGGAACAGTGGAGCAGAAACGCAGGTGCTTAAAGGGAACGTACGCTTGACTTCAGAAATGTATATATACTCCATCAGGAAGGCGTGCGGGCGGCCATCGCTGTCGCGAGGTTCCATGGTGTAATGGTTAGCACTCTGGACTCTGAATCCAGCGATCCGAGTTCAAATCTCGGTGGAACCTGAGGTTTTTTTCCTTCTTGCTTCCTCACTATTTTTTCTTTCTTTGTCCCCTTTAGATATGATTCGCAGAGAATCTCTAGTTCATATGAACCCAGAGTATGATGCGGGCTCTGTGTGGGCCCTGCTGACTCCTTGTTCCATATTCAGAGCAAGAGACCATTCCTCACGCCTCCTTCCTTTTACTCCCCTCCTCACCACCCCCTAACATATTCTGATGCCCAAAATAATTTGAGTTGCGTTAAACTTTTTATTTGATTTATTGCTTTATCAAATGTAGTGAATTCACTTAAGAGCACAAAAAGGACTCAACAGATTTGAGGGAGAAGAACGATACTTGTATGTATCTTTTTGCCCAGAGAGAATGAGGCTTTATAATGCCTTTTAGATGCAATCACTAGAATTCATAGGTGTTTGATTTGCCATTGAGAAACCAAGATTCTTGAAAATAAATATATACTTGAAATAATTGCTTAAACTCTCTTAGGTATTTGAACACTTGGATCCTCACATGATAGCTTGAATCACTGTCAACACAGTAAGTAAATATCCAGATACATCTTCTAAGTGTTTCCATGGTGTTCTGTTCGTCATTTCTGTGACATTAACCCACCACACAGAATTGCTGTCAATGCTGAATATGTCCCATTGAAACACAGAGCTTGAAAATTGTATCCTAGAATGTCTCTGTGATTACTTTATCTTCATAAAACTAAACGTCTCCTGTTGCATGTTAGTTTACTTTCTGATAAATGTTTAGATTTGTCACAACTTAAGGGAAGACAAAGAAGTTACTGGGTCTCTGAAGAAGTAAGGCCAAAGTGCTTTCCTTAGTTTGATCTTATCTATTAGTATTTATAAAATTGAATATTTTAATTACAGATACAGGGTATCAGGCTATACATGATAATCTTTCTTCATTTAATCTTAGATGCTAAAATTATCTCTTTTGTTGCATGTAGCTACCATTCATTCATTGATTTCATGTTAGCTGCTTTGTAGTATGACTATGCCACAGCTCATTCATTCATCTTTCCACTAATGGGAAACCTAGAGTTGTTTATAATGTAAATTTGATTTTGAATTATGCTAGTTCTTGGGCCACAAAAATTAAAAATTAGTTTACTGCAGAGGAGATTTCTGATTCCACAACCATACATTTAATGGAGAATCCATAACTTTGAGCTGTCATTTTCATTTTTCCAAACGCTTCCACACATAATGATTATTCACCCTTTTATATTGTACTACCCAATCCTTCTAATTCCTCATGCATTTTCTAGTGTTCACTGCTAGCAGAATTATGTTCCCCAGCATGGAATACCTCTGCTAGGCTTTATGCCATCACTCCCTCTAAAAGCTTAAATATCTAACTGCATTTAGCAGATGTCTATTCATTCACCCTTACCAGGGCGAATGTTGCAAGAAAATAGATACTTACTTTTAATTTAGATGGACCTAATTTGCCTCTAAATATTTCTTTGTAGATTTATTATACTTGCATAAAGATTTATCACGATATAATACATAATCTTGGAAGTTTTTCCCCTTTGTTTATATACATGTTTCTTCTGAAAGAAGAATACATCTGATTTGCAAAGCTTAGGGCACATGCCTGCCATCCTAACTGCATATCAGCCTAGAAAATTGCTTTAGATGGTTTGGACTACTATAACTATATAATGTTTGTTGACTTAAGCAACAAACATTTATTTCTCACAATTCTGAAGGCTGGGAAATCCAAAATCAAGGTTCCAGCTGATTCAATGTCTGGTGAGGACTCTCTTCTTGGTTTGCAGCCTACTGCGCTCTTGCTATATCCCCACATACTGGAGGGAGAGAGAGAATTCCTTCAGGGTGATGTCTGATGCCAGCTGTGAAAATGTGGGATCTCTGGAAAACAAACACTCAGTGTTAGAAGTGCAAGAGGTTCTTGACAATAATACCCATAACAATAAACAAAGGGGAGAGGGACAGATGAATGCAGGAAGAACTTTCAGACCATGATGTAGGTCTAGCATGGGCAAAAGGAGAGAAGAAAGTAGGATTCAGTAGAAAAAGCCTGAGGTTTTGACACAGCTCCGAGACTCCGAGAAAGTCTTGTCCAGCCCAATGGAAGCTTTGGTATAAAGATTTCCCGTGGATGAGACCCTAGTTAAGTGGAAATGACCAGGCTTTAGCATACACCCACCCTGTTCACCAGGAAAAAAATAACCTTAGTTTGAATACTGTAGAAGATGGTGAAAGAGCTGTAGAGGCTGTCAACTGACAGCATTTCTTGCAACTGAAAACAGATTCTTCCTTGAAGGAAGAGCTGAGCTCCATACCTCCATGGCCACAGAAATTTTACAATACACATTTAATGATATTTCAATATAGATACAGATTATTGAAACAAATTCATTTACCTAAATGAAAAATATAGAACCCTACACTCAACAAAAGATATGTTATTTTATTTATTTATTTATTAAAAGAAATTGGATTGTATATATTTGATGTTTACAACATGATGCTATGAAATACATGTAGATAGTAAAATGGTTGTTCCAGTGAAGCGAATTAGCATCTATCATCTCACATAGTTACATGTTTCTTTTTTACAAGAGCAGCTAAACTTTACCCATTTAACAAAAATCCCTAATATAATACAACTGGATTCACTAGAGTCCTCATGTTGTGTATTAGCCCTCTAGACTTGTTCCTACTAGGTATCTGCTACTTTGTATCTTTGTACATTTCCCTATTTCTTTTCTCCTCACCCACCCCTGGCAATCAATTTTTTATTTTCGCTGCATGTTTGACCTTTTTTTTTTTTTTTTTTTTTTTTTTTTTTTTTTTTTTTTTTTTTTTTTTTTTTTTTTTTTTTTTTTTTTTTTTTTTTTTTTTTTTTTTTTTTTTTTTTTTTTTTAACATCCACATATAATTGAGATATCACAATATTTTTCTTTCTATGTCCGGCTTATTTCACTGAGCATAACATCCTCCAGGGTCAACCATGCTGTGGCAAATGGCAGGATCTCCTTTTTAAAGGCTAAGTAATATTCCACACACACACATACAGATTCTTTATCCATGAATCTATTGACAAATACAGGTTGTTTCTATATCTTGGCTATTGTGAATAGTATTTCAGTGAACGTTAGAGTCCACATTTCTTTATGAGGTAGTAATCGTACCTCCTCTGGGTTTATATCCAGGAGAGCAGTTGCTGGGTCAGATGGCAGTTCTATGTTTAATTTCTTTAGACACCTCCATGTTGTTTTCCGTAATGGCTGCACAAGTCTGTGTTCCCACCGGCAGTGCGCTAGGGTTCCCTTTCCTCCGCGCCCTCGCTGACTTTTGTTGTCTCTTGCTTTTTGATAACAGCCATCCTAACAGGTGTGAGGTAATACTCATGGTGCTTTTCATGTGCGTTTTCCTGATGATGATGTTGTCTAGAACCTTTTCATAGGCACATTGGCCCTTTCTATGTCTTCTTCGAAGAAATGTCTGTTCACATCCTTTACCCATTTTTCATGAGACTGCAGTGCTGCCAGCTGTGCTCAGGATGTAAGTCCCTTTGCCCATTTTAAAATCAGGTTATTTGTTGTTCTGCTATTGAGTTATAAGAGTTCTTTATAAATTTTGAATATTAACTCCCTTTTCCCAGTTCATAAGTTGCCGTTTTATTTTGTTGATTGTTTTCTTTGCTGTGCAGAAGCTTTTTAGTTTGGTGTGGTTCCATTTATTTATTTTTGCTTTTTTATCCTAGGCATTTGGCATGATGTCCAAAAAATTATTGCAAGGCCAATGACAAGGAGCTTTCTCCCTGTTTTCTTATAGAATTTTGTGTTCAGGCCTTATGTTTAGGTGTTTTATCCATTTTGAATTGATTTTTGTGTATAGTATGAGTCTAATTTCTTTCTTTTGCATGTGGAAATCCAATTTTCCAAGCTTCATTTATTAGAGATTATCCTTTTCCCCATTGTGTTCTCTTGGTGCCCTTGTCAAAAATTAGTTGGTAATATATGTTTGATTTATTTCTGGGTTCTCTGTTCTGTTGCACTGGTCTGTCTTTCTGTTTCTATGCAGGAGTGGTTATGCTGTTCTCAGAACAGTGTGTCTTGATTGTCTTAGCTTTATAATACAGTTTTAAAGCAGGAATTGTGATGCCTACAACTTTGTTTTTCTTTCTCATTATTGCTATGGCTATTTGGTGTGCGTGTGTGTGTGTGTGTGTGTGTGTGTGTGTGTGTGTGTGATTCCATATGAATTTTAGGATCATTTTTTCTACTTCTGTGAAGAATGTCCCTTTTGAGTTTTGATAAGGATTGTACTGAATCTGTACATTGCTTTGGCTGGTATGGACATTTTAACAGTATTAATTCTTCCAATTCATGAACATTGGATATCTTTCCATTTGTTTATATTATCTTTAATTACTTTCAACATTTTATTGTTTTCAGTGTAAAAATCTTTTATCTCCTTGGTCAAATTTATTCCTAAGTATTTTATTTTTTTGATGCTGTCATAAATGAGATGCTTTTATTGATTTGTTTTTCTGTTGGGTCATTATTTTTGTATGGAAATACCAGTGATCTTTATATGTTGATTTATATATTATTTTAAATAACCTTGGTGGGCCTAATGCAACTCTTTAAAATTTTAAAAGGATTGAAATGACACAGAATATATTCTGTGAGCCCAGATCATGAAAATAAAATCAATATCAGAAATAAAATGGAAAACTTCCAGATGTTACTACATGAAAAAAACACTCATCCAAAGCCATAGCTTAAAGAAATTACATTTAGTTAAAATGAATGATAATCAAAATAAGATATATGAAAATTTGTTACACAAATTTAGCTGTGTTACACAACAGCTAAACTGTGCCTGAAGTCTAATTTATAGTTCTACTTAAATGTTTTAGAATAAAGATGTTTTGATATTTGATATTAAAGCCTTTTTGTCAATAATTTAGGGGAAAACAGCAAATTAAAATATTAGAAGGAAGGTTATAAAAAGATAGAATTAGAACACACACACACAAAACAGAGAACTACAACAAAGCCAAAATAGGCATTTAGAGAGGATTGACCAAAATTATTGCTCTAAATCAAGTATTGTTCAATAAAAGGAAGATGAAACAAAAAATGCTAATACCAGGAATAAATATAGGCTAATACTACATTTAAGTATATGGACATCAAGAATATATTAAGAATGTAGTATGAAGTGTTTTTAAAATAGATTTGACAACTTAGGATAGATTCTCTTGAAGAGATGATTTACCAAAACTGACAGAATAAGAAATTAAGACCTTGAGTTTACACCTCATCTTTCTTTCTTCTAACTGGAAACCATACTAAGTGAGTAAATCTACTATTTGTTTCCTGAATAATTTGTGAAGCTCAGATAATCATTCAAGGAGCACTTAAGTAACTGGGAACTTAAAAAACAAAAAGTAGTAAAAATCTCACACTGCTTTGAGATACAGGCCGAGCTGTTTACTGGAGTCCAAAGTGGGAGCTGTCCAGGGGAAAGGACGAAGCTTCTCAGAGGCAATCCCAGGCTTTCAAACTGGCAACAAGTGGATTTCTAGTGTATCCTCTAATACACTGGGCTACCACTGAAATACTAGTGTAGTTCCTTTCAGTAAATACAAGTGCATCTCATTCCTTTTATCAATTGCAGAAGCTTTCATTATATGGATCTTCCAAAGTTTATTTCAAAAGTCAAACATCGATGGCCATTTGAGGTTGTTCAGATTGCCGCTCTAACTCAAAATTCCGCGGCAAACGTTAGAGCGTATCGCAATTTTTGCGGGTGTCTCCTGGAACACCATCAGGAACTGATGGAGCAGGAAGCTTGGCCTCTGGGTATGCCTCCTGCATAGTCTCCTTCCATCAGAACATCAGAATAAGGGGTCCTTCCAGGTCCAAGGATAAAGTGTTACTTGTCAGTTCGCCACAACTGCATGATAGTCATCTAACTGATGTCAAAAAATAAGAAACATTGACAGCAAGTACACTTTTTGGCAGAATATTTGACCTTTCCAAGAGAGCTAAAGTTCAGTACAGTGACTTATGCTAATGAGCAAAGCACCCTTCATGTAGTCGTGGCCGAGTGGTTAAGGCGATGGACTAGAAATCCACTGGGGTTTCCCCGCACAGGTTCGAATCCTGCCGACTACGGTTCCCTTATTGTTCAAAAGGGAGCCTCCTGACACCTTGCCAGCTTGAGAGTCTGGTATTGTCTCTCAGGGAGAAGCTTGCTTGTTCCAACCTGTAGGCTTTTCCTCTTTATGGACCCACTAATAATACTCCATGTCCCTGAAACAATGAGAAAAACTCATACCAAAAACAAACAAAAAACTTCTGTCCGAGTCCCACTGATGTTTTTCCTTTGTCCTAAGAAGAGCCCAGGATGATGTTTTCCTGTTTCCTGCAACGGATGCCGCGTTTTGAAGACAGCTTTCCTTACAGGAAATAATTGCTAGGAATATTTGTGTCTCACAGAATTCTCCCCTTATTAGGGATCTTTTCCAGTCAAGCGATGCGCTGGTTTAATGTAGAAAAGGAAATTTCAGGAAATCCATGATCAAATCCAAGTGAAACAACCCACAGGCATGGTCACCAAGATGAGAATCTAAGTTGGGCATTTATAAGCAAACCACTACACAATTAAAGATATCGAGCAAAGCATTTTTTTTCATAACCCAATAAAAACAAACCGATGACGTCAAGTGGAGTGGCTTGTCCTGGGGTCCAGGGCAGTGGTGAAGCAAGGGCGATTAGAAATGAGGTGAGGTTGTGATTATATTCTGAGCCCAGAAGAGCCCCAGCTCAGATGCAGAATCGCACGGTGATGAACAGCCATGGGTTAATGTATTGACCAAAAGAATGTTAACCGCCGTTGAGTGCCTCCCTAGGAATTCCTAGGGGAATTCATGCATCACTGCCTTGCCGGCTTAAGCAGAGCTTGTCCTCACCTGTTTTCTGCAAATCTTCAAAGAACTGTTGTGATTTATTTTACCTCATCCAAGAATAGTTCTAATATATTTTTATAAACAGAGTGCTTGCCCTGTTCATTGATCAAATACCAGATCCCTTCTTTTTTTATGGGTCTCTTTAGAGCATTGTGTTTCAGAATTAGTGGGGCAGTGACAGTCAACTGCTGCAAATCCTCTATTGAGTAGTGCAGGCAGGAAGAACAAGACTGGACTCAGTGTACTGTGATTCAGGTTTCTAGAGGAGGAGCCGAGCAGTTCTCTACCCTCTCCCACATCCAGCATGCTGGCTGTTTTGATTCGGAGGGACAATCTAATAGAATTCCGGAATGTGACGGCTAATGAAATGCTAAAGCCCTTTGTGGAAACAATTCCTAATACTAGAGTTAAGTGTTCCATCTGACATATACATACCAAAATTGAAAATATAAATTTGTTCAAAAAGATATCTTAGTTGGGTGGGGGAGCAGTGGCTCACACCTGTAATCCCAGCACTTTGGGAGGCTGAGGTGGGTGAATCATCTGTGGTCAGGAGTTCGAGACCAGCCTGACCAACATGGTGAAACCCTGTTTCTACTAAAAATACAAAAATTAGCTGGGGAGTGGTGGTGTGCACCCGTAATCTCAGCTATGCAGGAGGCTGAGGCAAATTCTAGAAGGGTTTGTTTTTTCTCTTCCTACTACTAAGGAAGAGAAAAGGTGTCTTACAGACAAGAAAGTAACATCAAAAACAAGACACACTGATGGACAATGTCACAAAAACCAACAAAGTCAGCTGCAGAGAAATAAAAAAACACAGTATGGTAACTATAGTAAATAATACTGTAGTGTATATCTCTTTTCAAAAAAATGTTCTTAATTGAAATAGAGATGAGGTCTTTGTATTCTGTGATTTGAGGGATAGTGGTCACTGGTTTAGCAGAAGAAAATGTCACTGTCTTACCTCCCCTACCCCACTTCTTGACCCTCACCCCCACACCCTAGGGAGAGCCCATACATCCCTTCAGAGCACCTTGGCCCACTTGCCCACTTGGAGGGAGACAGTAGAAAGAAGACTTTCTAATAAGTGGGATTTTTTTTTAAATTGACATTAAACAAAGGAGTTTAATTATTCTTACCCACAGTCTCAAAAAGAAAAACATATAAAGATTACTTTTAACATTAGTTTTAGGTTACAGTGAATTTTGAATTTTCTATCTGACATACTTACAATGATCACCTTCTCTATGGGATAGGCTCTGGACTCTCTGAAATCAATATATAAATACATATGATCTAGCAAATCAAGGAAACATTATTCTGCATACAGAATGTGGAGAAGGAAAAGATTTTCTCCAACAGAAATTTAAAAACTAGAGCTTGCAACATGAGGAATACGATTTCCTCTCCTTCAGTGATTGAACAGCCTCCTTAGACCCAGTGATGGCTATTGGCCCTGTGGGCAGCCACTCGACTAGCTTAGAGCTGTTCCGACAGAGAATGCAACTTAGAAGGAGGACAGAGAATGAGATGAGAAAGAATTTGGACTGAAATAATCAGCAGATTCAAGCAAGGCAATATACTAAACTGGTTCTTACTGTGAATGGAACATTCAATTAGGAGCTCTGAGAAGGTCATTCTTTATAGTAGAAAATAGCCTGGGGACAGTGGCTCATGCCCATAATCCCAGTATTTTGGGAGGCCGAGGCAGGTGGATCACCTGAGGTCAGGAATTAGAGACAAGCCTGGCCAACATGGTGAAACACGGTTTGTACTAAAAATACAAAAAATTAGCCTGTAATCCCAGCTACTCGGGAAGTTGAGGCAGGAGAATCACTTGAATCTGGGAGGTGAAGGTTGCAGTGAGCTGAGATCATGCCACTGGACTCCAGCCTGGCCAACAAGGTGAAATTCTGTCTCAAAAAAAAAAAAAAAAAGTAGACAATATTAAATTTTTGAGGTGGGCTAGGTGTTGTGCTTAGTGCTATAGAAACAAAGGTAAACAAAACAGAAGCACAGTTGCTGATCTCATGGTGATTAGTGTCTATTAGGAATATTCTACAGACATAAACAAGCCCGCACAGGGAGAGTTTATGGAAACTGCCTGTGGCCAGCAGCGTGATTGCACAGAGAGGGTGGAATACACAAATAAAAACAAAAACTGCAATTTCCAGGTGGGTAAGCCTTGGTAAAGTTAATTAGGGAAAAGTGTGTGTCTACCACTTCCCAGGTACAAGATTTATGCACACTACGAGAAGAGCTTGTGTGCCTGATCACTGAAAGAGATGATTAATTCAGGAGGGCAGCAACATGCAAGAAAAGGGGAAGATGAAGTTTGGTAAGGAGATCAGCAGCACGGCTCAGGTAAAGCCTGGAAAGTCACGTGCTTTAGGTCTGCATGTGCCTGCATTGGTCTGCGAATATCAGAAATATACTTGGACCATGGCACTGTGCACAGCAATCTCTGATAATGCTTTTCACCTTGGTATAGTAGTGAGTGTAGCTTTGCCACTGGGGAAGCAGATGCTTGGCCTCTGTCAGAGAATTTTGTAACAATTGGAGACACCTATCTCTCATATATATGGATTTTATATATTTCCCAAAACAACAAAAAGTAGTTGGCAATTCTCTCTTCCACTTCATGGCCATGAAGTTACTAGAAAAGATATTTTTTTTTTATTTTGAGACAGTCTCTTTCTGTCACCCAGGCTAGAGTCTAGTGGTGTGATCTCGGCTCACTGCAACCTCCACCTACAGGATTCAAGCAATTCTCCTGCCTCAGCCTCCCAGGTAGCTGGGATTACAGGTGCACACCACCACACCTGGCTAATTTTTTGTATTTTAGTAGAGACAGGGTTTCACCATATTGGCCAGGCTGGTCTCAAACTCCTGACCTCAAGTGATCCACCTACCTCAGCCTCCCAAAGTGCTGGGATTACAGGCATTAGCCACTGCTCCAGGCCAGGAAAGAGATTTTAAAATTCTTAAAAATTCCAAGGCACAGCCAGATAAGGTAGTATATGTCTCTATAGTTTCAGCTTCTTGGAAGGCTGAGGCAAGAAGATCACTTGAGTACAGGAGTTGGAGGCCAGACTGGGCAAAATAGAGAGACCCCTGTCTCTTTAAAAAGAAAAATAAAAAGTCCAAGCTTTATAGAAAAAAAAAGGTATGAACTCTCTTACTTTACATGCCCCTGATACAAAACAATTGGAGAAACCATTATCAAGGGGTTCAGCAAAACTGTGGAAGACCATGCGGGCTGAGCAGGAAATCACCTGCCATTTGAATTCCCTTCCAGGTCAAATAATCTAATTTAACTAAAGGTTCAAAATCACCAAACATGATTTTAAGCATGAAGCTGCTTTAAAAACATTACCTTTGAGGCTGGGTGCAGTGGCTCATGCCTGTAATCTCAGCATTTTCATTAGGCTGAGGCAGGCAGATCACATGAGGTCGGGAGTTCAAGACCAGCCTGGCTAACATGGCAAAACCCCATCTCTACTAAAAATACAAGAATTAGCAGGATGTGGTGGCACGTGTCTATAATCTGAGCTACTTGGGAGGCTGAGGCAGGAGAATCACTTGAACCAAGGAGGTTGGAGGTTGCACTCCACCCTGGGTGACGGAGCAAGACTCTGTCTCAAAAAAAAAAAAAAAAATTACTTTTGAATTGTGGCCATATGATTCATTAATCTCAATCTTGTAAATTAGGAGGTCAAAAAGGCACACACACCCAAAGCTGAGATCCTAGTCAAACCAGTTCTTTGAGTTTCTTTCTCTTTTGTGAGAGAGCTCATGGGTGTTGGTTCCTCACAATACCCTTTGAGACATTAGAATGAGACATATGCAGGTCCAGCAGAAGGGGATAAGATCTGGCTGGTTAAGGGATGATGAAAACCTCTACATAAAATTTGTTTCAACCCTTAATGGGAGACCTCCACTGAGAAGAAGCCCTAAATTTGGGATAATTTTCCTTTCTTGTTGAGAAAAGAAGCAAACGGAGACAGAAGCAAATTAATGCTCTTTGTGTTAACACTGTATGAGTGTTCCGAATTCTGTGTAATATGAGCCCAGATGTGTTCACTGAGTGTTGTCTTGTTTCCGCCGAGCGTTGTCGTTTCCGCCGAGCGTTGTCTTGCTTCCGCTGAGCGTCCCCTCGTTTCCGCCGAGCGTTGTCTTGTTTCCGCTGAGCGTCCCCTCGCTTCCGCCGAGCGTTGTCTTGTTTCCGCTGAACGTCGCCTAGTTTCCGCCGAGCGTTGTCTCGTTTCCGCTGAGTGTCGTCTTTACTGTGCCACTTCAAAGTGATACTTGCCATTGCCAATTTATAAATATTTCATAAGCAGCATTTTATTTAGAATTTCTTGTTGCTTTGAAAAACAAAAAGATACGGGGAAAAAATAAGCTCCTAAACTGTATGAGGTAAAATTTAGGGACTCCTAAAATATATGAAGTAAAATTTTAAAAAAAGAAAGAAAGAGATAAAGCTTCAATCACACTTAGAAATTTTAACACATTTCCCTCAGAAATTAATTTAAAAGCAGAAGAGGAAAGGAATACAGTGAAGATGTAAACATTTTAAACAAAACTATTCCTGAATTTTACCTAACATGTGAAGAACACTACACACTTCACCTTTTTTTTTTTTTTTTTTTAATTCTGTCCCCCAGGCTGGAGTGTAATGGCAGGATCTCTGCTCACCGCAGCCTCGACCTCCCCAGGCTCAGTGATCATCCCACCTCAACCTCCGGAGTAGCTGGGACCACAGGCGCCTGACACCACACCCGGCTAATTTTTTTGTAGAGATGGCTTTTCACTATGCTGCCTAGCCTGGTCTAGAGCTCGTTGGCTCAAGTGGTCTGCCCGCCTCAGCCTTCCAAAGTGTTGGAATTATAGGGATGAACCACCACGTCCAGTGGCATTTCAACTTCTGAAGACAAATTTCTTTTTGAAGTCTACATGGAACTAAAACAACAACAACGACAGCAACAAAAGAACTTTTGCCTTGCCTGTTTTAAAGTAAGTTTCCAAAATTCAAACAGTCTGAGAGATAAATACTAGGATCTAACCACAGTACATTTTGCCAGATATGAATTAGAAATCAAAAATTGTGTTATGTTTAGAAGTTAAAAAATGTACATATGGTTCCAAGAAAATATCTAAATGGTAATTAAAAATTATTTTGAAAAGAATAGCATTGAAAATAATACTTACAAAAAATGTTTCATGCAGTCCAAAATGCATTTGGATGCTTAAACTCTTAAATACAGATGTAAAAATAAAATAAAAGCTGAACATCAATAATCTGAGATCCATTGGAAGAAATTAGAAATTAGTGAATTTTACCCAAAGAAGGAAATAAAAAAGGAAAAGGCTGATTTAATGCAGTAAAATAGAAACATTAGATGGAGATAACAAAGCCAAAATTTTGTTTGGAAAAAAACTAATAAAATTTCAAAATCCTTGGATACACTGAGTTTATCCAAGAAGGCACGAATACCTGATACCAGATATAGAAAAAGGAGAATGGCAGGTCTAACAAATCAAAAAGAAGTTGCACAGGGCAAGAAGTGAGGGTGAGCTCCACAAAGCTCCCGAGGCAGTGATGGAATTCCCCTAGGAATTCCTTACAAAGTACTCAACTGTGGCTATCATTCCATTGGCCAGTGCGTTGTTTAACCCGTAGCTGTTAACCACACAATGTGATTCTGCTCCGGAGCTCGTGATCTTGCCGTGCTCTGAATATAGCCACAACCTCACTTCGTCGTCAGTCCCTCTTGCCTCGCCATCATCCTGGACACCTGGACAAGCCAGTCTGGCTTGACGTCGTCCATTCGTTTTTATACAATTTCAAGGAAAATTGCTTTACTTAATATATTTAACTGCTTAGTTGTTTGCTTAATAATACCCAAGTTTTTCCCATCTTGGCAACCATATCTGAGTGTTTGCTTTCACTCGTATTTGACCCTGGATTTCCTGGAATTTCCTTTCTGTATGAATGAGGACATTTACTCGACTGAAGCAGATCCCTAACGAGGGAACAATTCTGTGAGACACAAACACTCCTACCAACTTTTTTTGTTTCTAGGAAAGCTGCTTTCAAAAGAGAGCATTGACTGCAGGAAACACGGTAGCATCACCTTGGCTCTTCTTGGGGGTAAAACACCAATAGGACTCTGGTTGAATTACTTAAACAACAACAAAAAAAAGTACACATTTTCCTCATTGTTTCATGAAGGTGGCAAAGCATTTTTAGTGGGCATATAAAGAGAAAAAATCTGATCAGGTTGGAACAGCCAGGCTTCTTCCTGGGAGACAATGTCAGGCTCTGCCATCTGATAAAATATTACACCCACTTCGCCAAGGAAAAAGTCGTCGTAGTCAGCAGGATTCGAACCTGCGCGGGGAAACCCCAATGGATTTCTAGTCCATCGCCTTAACCACTCGGCCACGACTACGTAAAGAATGCTTTGCTCGTTAGCATAAGTCACTGTACTGAATTTAGCTCTCTTGGAAAGCTCAAATTTTCTGCCAGACATTGTACTTGCTGTCCGTGTTTCTTATTCTTTGGCGTTAGTTAGATGCTGCTGTTGCAAACCGACAAGCAACACTTTATCCTCGAAACTGGGAGGACTCCTTAATTTGAAGTTCTAACGGAAGGAGACTCAGCAGGACGCATTCCCAGAGATCCGGCTTCCTGCTCCTTCAGGAGTTAGGGGTGCAGGGGACACTCGCAGCAAGTGCCACACGCTCTAACATTCAAAGCAAAATTTTGTCTTATAGCGACGACTTGAACCTCAAAGGGTCATCGATGTTTGACTTTTAAAATAAATTTTGGAAGATCCACAGAATGGAAGCTTCTGCAACTGATGAAAGTAATGAGGGGGCACTTCTGTAATGCTGATATAAAATGTACTCCGGGATATACTTTTAGCAAAGTAATGTTAGTCACTAACATGTATATAAGACCTCACATTTTGCAAAATACTCTCATTTATATGTCTGGCCTCATTTAGTCTTCACGTCACAAAGGAGGAAAATGAAGGGCTAAGTATGCAAAGCTACAGAGTAGCTGAGATGAGTAACCTAGATATGCATATTTGAGACGCAGGCTCTGTCTTCCGGGCTGGAGTGCAATGCTGAAATCTCGGCTCACTGCAGCCTCGGCCCCCAGCGGTAACCTGGACATCTCAGATGTGTGAAGTGCTCTTTGCCCATGGACGCTGTTTGTACTTTCAGCGTTACTTCCAAGTGCCCTACAGAAGCAAAACCAACAAGATGGTTACACATATGTCTCAGGTAGCCATTCATGAAACTAAACGGTAAGCAGCGTATGTCAACAGTAAGCCTTAAAAGGCCAAGGCAATTGTCTTCCCATATTTATTATTTAGCCGGAATGTCATTTCTCCGCGTACCAGGAGGTTGCTTTTTAAGGAAGAGCACTCTACAGACATGAAATATGCAGCTGGGCGGGGGGAGGTGGAATTGAGCAGCTGAGCCTGGTGTTAACCATTTTGTAGTATCCGAAGCAAGAATCAGCCTTATTAATTGAGCTAGATTTATCCTGACAGTTACGTGTTTCTGTCTTTTTACTGTTTTCTGTGCTGGACTGCCCCTAAGACTTTTGGAAAACTGTGTTCTGAGTCCTTCCTTTCCCCCGGGCTCGGGCGGCTGAAGGCTTTGGGTCTCGGGAGTGGCCTCGTGTCCTTCACCAGAGCTGACTGGAGTCATAGTTGCCTGAAGAGTCGGAGACCTCTCCAGAGTCATCTTTTCCAGTTAGGACAGAAACGAGCTCCCTCCTGGCCCCGCACGCCCGCGCCAGTCCCGTTTTAGCTCCTTTGAAAGAGTAAGCGGGTTGAGTGTCATCCCAGAGGTTCCTGGTGCAGATTTCAGCCGCACGCGAACGCAGGTGACCCCGCTCTGTACCTTCCCTTCATTCCCGTTCCTCCTCCCATTGCGCATTTAAGGCCTGAGGTTGCTTGGACTTAATTCAACAACCCCTTTCGGCGGGTTGTGAGAATTAGGCGCGCACGTGGTGTCCGCGGATACGAGCGGCCTGCGGGCGAGCTCCGGCGCCCGGGAGCTTCGCGTCGCTTGTCCAGGAGGCCCGTGCTGAGTCGCAGCCGTGTGCACTCTGTGCTGGTTCTTGATGCGCTCCGACCCAGCTTTTCCATTCGTCAGCGGAGGCCTGGACGAGGCTGCCGACCAGCCGGTGCCCAGCGCTCCGGACATCCATCGTAAGTCACCCCAGCCGCCGGTCCTTTTACAGGTAGGTAGTCGTGGCCGAGTGGTTAAGGCGATGGACTTGAAATCCATTGGGGTTTCCCCGCGCAGGTTCGAATCCTGCCGACTACGGTTTTATCCTTAGGTTTCCTCAGCTAATTTAACCAAAACGAATCCAAGTTCCTGCACTTCGGTTGCTCCTCTCCCATGCAATCCTGCAACTGCACGTTAACATAATATCCTGTTCACTCAGTGGATGGAGACTACCCTCTGTTGCAGTTACTTCAAAACTGATATAAATTTCTCTGATCACAGCCAGCAAGAAAGCATTCTTTCATCGCGTCCTGACAGCTTCAGCCTCTCCTGCACTAAACAGCATCCTAACTACTGCCAATTCAGAGCTCAGGATTCACCAAAGCGTTACCGCTATCAGGTAATTTTCATTAAATACTTAGTATGTTCCAAGATAGGAGTTAAGAACCAACTGCATATTTTTATCTGCATTTTACAAATGAAGAAACTACCCAATGCTGCACAATGAAATGGTATTTTAACTGGGGATTTCCAGATGGGTCGTGAACTCAAGTTTTATAAATTCCGCTGGGGGCACCCCCCAAATTATCAGGTTGTGAGCAGGTTCAGGGTTAGATTGATTAGTAGTATCCAGAAATGGTAAATTGCAGGTCCTATTTTTCAAGTACTTACATCACCATCAATGTCTTTGCATGTCTTATAATTGGTAAATCCTCACAGCATACTGATCATACAGACTGGACAGTCCGTAGGCGCGTGCATTTATATATCTCCAAGGTCTCACAGCCAGAGTGCAGCACATTGATTTGAACATCTCCTGATTTTGGCTCCAAGACCCCGGCACACCACCGGTGTCTCAGTCTTCTGCGTCTCCTGGGAATTACCACCCACGCCACCTACCTGTGTCACTCCGAGTGGGTTCACTGTTCCGACTTGATCCTCTCTCTGCTGGCGATGGGGCCACAGGTGGTATGATTTAAGCCGCTGGATTTAGCCTGGGGTGGGATTTTGCTGCCCGTATGGCGTTTGCCGCTTGAGTTATATTTGATGCCGGGAGTACCTCTCATCAGTCCACGGGAGTTTGCCTGTTTCTGGGCAGTGTGTTTCTTAACAGTTTATAAAGAGCTTGCCAACACGTTAGACAATTTCAGCAACTGAACACTAGAGCCTGATGGCAAAAAATACTTTCAATCACCAGGATTTGCATGCACAGTACAAGACTGGTTTGAGAGAAAGATAAAAGACTATCTTGGCCGCAGAGATGGAAAGAAATTGTAGTTATGCTACGTATATTAGAAGTGTGAGATAAAATAATGACGGCAAAACAAAACAAAACAAAAACCCTACAAAGCAAAAAATTACAAATTTGCCCAAATTTTGTATTAGTAGTGAGTAAAATCTCAGCCCTGCTGCATAAAGACTCAAGAGCAGATTCTTTTTATCAGCACTTCCTACTTCCTCTATCATGTTCAGGGGACGAAAGCGTTCCTGTGGACTTCACAAATCATTGAAAGAAACAATCCTTCCGGACGGGCGAGGTGGCTCACACCTGTAATCCCAGGACTTTGGGCGGTGGAGGCGGAAGGAACACCTGATCCCAGGTGTTCGAGACCATCCTGGGCAAAATGGCGAAAACCCTGTCTCCACCAAAAAGAAAAATAATGAATAAATAAACAAACAAATAAGTAAGTAAAATTAGCCGGCCTTGGTGGTGCGCACTGTACCGCCAGCTACCTGGGATCACCTGAGCCCGAGGAGGTCGAGGCTGTAGTGAGCTGGGATCCCGGAAAGTGGGTTCTATTCCACCTCCTCACCCACAGGCAGATTTGTCAGGACTTGGCATCGCTTCTCGGCCTTTGGACTAAGATCAAGTGTAATATCGGGACTTGCAGGAATTCACAGAAGATATCAGGCCCCACCTTGGTTTTGGTCATTTACGTAGAGAGCGTTTTCCCTGCGGTGAACAAAAGGTAAAAACAGTGGCAAGTAGGTTCCACCGAGACTTGAACTCGGATCGCTGGATTCAGAGTCCAGAGTGCTAACCATTACACCATGGAACCCCTGCTGATGCTGTTTTTCCGCACAATTGCTTATGGGTTATAGGCATTCTACTGACAGCATTTAGTTTATCAAAGCCAAAATTCTTAGTTTATGCCCACTCACAACACCCTTTCAAAGAAAACCCTGGGGATCTATTTATTTACTTTGGCCGATTACACTGATCCATAAAGTCTCCCTTCCGCCCAACCTCCAATTAACTCAGAAACTTGGTGGTCCTGAGCCTTGCTTTCTTCATTAAGAAAAATTGAGCGACTTTGATACCTGCTGGAACTGGACCGAACTTCTTCTATTCTTTGTGCAATTTAATGCTTAAAAAATTAAGTGGGTGCTTTCCCATAAAAACGGGGAAACTAAGTTTTAGAGAACTCATGTCTTATCTGCAACTCTGCTCAATTTCAGACACGGGATATTTTTCTCCACATAGGTTAGTTATCAGGTGTATTGCCTTTAGGAAAAACACCTTTAATATCTTGATTCCAGGGAATTCACAAAATTATTGAACGTTCTGTGCGATCGACTGACAATTATTTATATTTGGCCTTCTCTCTATTATTTAAACTAGTTGTAACGAGAAAAAAAAAATTACTCAAGTGAAATTAAGCACAAAGCTGCTAAAGAAACATGTCTTTAAATTGAGGCTGCGTGATTCACTAACCTCAGTATTGTAAATTAGGAGGCAAATGTGCACCCACGCATGAAGCTATAATTCTAGTTAAGCCAGTTCCCAGTGTCTCCCTGGTCTCGGAGGGGTTATGATGATACAGTTTTGGGAGACTGTAGACACAGCCATTTCTAGCTAGGTCAGGTGGAGTCAGCTAGGTTAGGAACCAGGCTCTTTTTAAAGCAGAGGTTGATTGGAACCTTTGCTGCAGCTTCTCCTCAGCATTTATCCGGAGTTTCTCATGAGAGAAATTGTATTTCAATTATATTTTCATTATTTCTTTTGAGGAAGGAAACATGTAAAAGTATGTCTAAGTAAAAGTATTTGTTTTAAGTCCCAATGAATATTGTAAGGCTGTATAAATTAAACCCAGATATTTTCTCCTAGACTTTTCTTGTTGCAGATATTCACTTGTAGGTAGTGCCTGGTATTTCTAAATTATAGCTGTTATATAAGCCATACTCTATCCAGAATGTCTTGCTTCTAGGAAATAAAGAGATGGAGAATAAAAACTCCAAGATTTCATGGAAGTAAACAGGGAAACAGATAAAATCACAATTATAGGGTAATATTTTAGCATAGTATACCTCTCTGAAAAACTAATAAAAACATAAATAGAAAAATAACTGTAGAGCAAAGTAATGCAATTCATATAACATACATATATACAGAAGAGTACATATATTTTTCGAACACACATCTAATTATCTGAAATTTGACATTTTAACAGACTATAAAGCAATGCTCCAAAAATATAACAGGATAAGATACATGCTGTTTTTCACAGCAATACAATTATGCCAGAAACCAAAACATAAAAATTAAAAATTTTATTTATTTGCAAAATGATAAAAATACTTATAAATAATTCATGGTTTAAAGAAGAAATAACCATCAAAATTAGAAACTATTTTGAAAGAAATGACATACAAATAGTACGTATCAAAACATGCAGTATGCAGCTAGAAATGAGCTAAAAAATCCTTAAATACTATAGTATATAAATAAAATAAATAAGATTAGTGATCTAAGCATCTATTACATGAGATTAGTGACCAATCAATAATTTACTCCCAAAAGAACTTTAGGGAAAGAAATAATGAGGCAAAGAGCAGATATTAATGCAATTGAAACTAAATATGAAATAGAGACGATCAACAAAGTCAGTAAAGTGGCAACCTTTTTTGAATTTTATTGTTATAAAATATACAAAACATAAAAGTTACCACTTTAACCATTTGTAAGTGTACAGTTAAGTGGCATTAACTGTGTTGCGTTGTTGTGTGACCATCCCTACCATGTGTCTCCAGAACTTTTTACATCTTCCCTGTACCAACTAACCAGTAAGTCCCCATTTCCCCTGCATTTTAGTAAAAATACTATCAGGTTTTTGTAAAGAGATTGAAAAATTCATTAAAAAATAATATGAAAAAGGACCAAAGTAGCCTAATGCATCCTGAAAAAGGAAAGCGAAGTTAGAAGACTTACTTTACCAAACAGAAAGATAGAAAGGTCACATAATTTTAAAAACATGACATTGCCCAAGGATAAACAATAGCACTACATAGAATCCAGTCTTTGAATAAATTGTGAATATTTATAGGAAAAAAAGTAATCAGATGATTATTCACAAGGAAAAAAATAAAGTTTTCCTCTTTCACATTATCCACAAAGGCAATTCCAGATAGACTGCAGATCTCAATATGAAAGTAGACAAACAAAGCTTGTAGAATACAACATCGAGGAACATCATTATGACTTCGACTCAGGGAAATATTTTCTAAACTTGGTGCTAAAAGCATTAGACATAAAGGGCAATCCTTTCCGTCTAGATATTCAAGTCCTTCAGTTCTGAGAATTTTTCTTAGATTTCTTGATAAAAGTATCCTCCATTTTTCCTTTGTCCTGCTGGAACTCTGGGTAATCAAATGATACTGAATCCCTGGAATGGGTTGTTCAATTTTCTTTCCACTACTATTTTCCATCTTTGATCTTTTTCTACTGTTTTTGAAGTAATTCTAAACTGTATCTTCCAAATTTTCCACTAAATGTTTTTCTTTTCCCCTGCTATTTTATTCTTTATTTCCAGGAGATCTTATCTCCTTATTATCATTAAAGAAATAGTATCCCAAGTTCCTATTTCCAGGTGAGCTGAAGTGATGAAGTGTGTTTTATCTTTTTTCTCCTATCAAATACAACTATGTTATGGGCAGAATCCATGAACTATTTGAACACTGATAACAAAAGAGCAAACAAGAGTACAAGGATGGAAAAAGAGCACCAGAATTATCCTACGTATTCTCCCCAAATTGATTATATATGTAATGCAATTTCTATCAAAATTCCAGTAAATTTTTTGGAGATACAGAAAAGCTGGTCCTAAAATTTATATGGATAGACAAAAGAACTAGAATAGCTAAATCAATTTTGAAAAAAATGCAATGAATAATTACATTACCTGATTTTAACATTTGCTATAAACTTCAGTAATCAAGATAGTAAGATATTGGCAGAAAGATAAACATGTATATCAATTGATCAGAATAGACAGTCTACTAATAAACTTACACAAATATGGCTAATTGGTTTTTGATGAAGTTAGGAATAAAATCAATGAAGAAATTATAATTGTTCAACAAATAATATTGGGACAATGGGCTATCCATAGGCAAAGGAAAGAAGCAGAAAAGAGAAAAAGGGAGAAGGAAAGGAAGAAAAAACCATAAGGAAGGCATGGATGGAAGAAGTAGAAGGAAAGGTGGAAGGAAGAAAAGAAATCTTAACATAAATCTCACAATTTATACAAACATTAAAAATTGATCATATATGCAAATGTACACATGAAACTATAAAACTGTTAAAAGAAAACATAACAGAAAATCACATGACCTTGAGTTGGGTGATGAGTTCTTAGATATGGCACTTTCCAAAAAAAGGGGGAAAAAAATACACTGGACTTAGTCAACTTTTAACACGTTTGCTCTGCGAAAGACAATGTTAGGACACTGATAAAAAGAAAGGCTGGCAGAAAATATTTCTAAGTCATGCATCTGATAGAGGAATTGTATCTACGATATATAAAGAATCCTCAAAACTCAACAATAAGAAAACAACCTAGTAAAAATTGGGCAAATGTAATACAAAAAATTAGCTGGGCATGGTGGCACACTCCTGTAGTCCCAGCTACTCGAGAGGCTGAGGCAGGAGAATCTCTTGAACCCAGGAGGCAGAGGTTGTGGTGAGCCGAGATGGCACCCCTGCACTCCAGCCTGGGCGGCAGACCAGACTCCGTCTCAAAATAAATAAATAAAAAGGCAAAGGCATAAACACTTTACTAAAAAGAGCACAGGCCCGCAGAGAGATGTTTGACATTATTAGCCATTATGAAATGCAATTCGTTTTTTTCACAATTGCCCCAAACTGGAAACAAATGTCACACGACACGAATGTCCTTCAATGAGTAGATAAACTGTGGTACATCTGTGCCACAGAATTCTATTCAAGATCAAAAAAGGAGTGAAAGTTTGATATATGCAACAACTTGGGTAAATCTTACTTACTTCTAATAAGCTAATCTCAAAAATTTATATACTGTGTGATTCAATTTCTATGACATTTTCAAAAAGGCCAAAATATACAAAGGGAAAGTGTATTCATGATTGTCAGCTGCTCTGTGTGACTATAAAGGAACAATGACTATAAATATCTATTAGGATGTGACTAAAAAGGACCAGTGTTAGGGAGGCTTATGGATTGATAGAACTGGTGTATATCCTGATACGGTAATGGCTAGATGTATATACATATATGCTTTTTAAAATAAAGTCAATTTTACTTAAATAAATTTAAAAAATACAAACAGCTCCCATTTTGTGGCATAGACTTCATATACTCCATTCTCTTCTTGAAAGAGCTTAATTTGAGCAGCGTTGAGGGGGAGAGAAAACCCAGTGAGACCTTGGAGAACGGCCTTTGCCACTGAAAGAGGAATACTGAGGTTACTAGTTGGTTTACTTCGGGCAGCTCAGTGACATTTTGACAGCAAACACACACAAGTATTAGAGCGGGGCGAACAATGATGTAAGTGCTCCTGTACTTTCCGATTTACATTAATCTGACCCCATTTTAGGGTAAAACCGTAACCGTAGTCGGCAGGATTCGAACCTGCGCGGGGAGACCCCAATGGATTTCTAGTCCATCGCCTTAACCACTCGGCCACGACTACCGGAGTGGATGGGACTTTCCTCAAACCGTGAAGGAAATTGTTCCAGCTGGTCCGTGGAGGCAGTGGTCAGCAGTCACGATAATTGGAAGCACTAAGATGGGTGTATCCATCATAGAAGCGTCTTTATTTTGAACACACCGGGTCAATTTAACAACCAGCTCCCCTGACGAAGTGACTCACCGCGGAGGTGGAGCCAGGCCTCAATCCTGGTTTTAATCCTGGGACCTTCTAGAACTTTCAGGACCCCAGCCTCCTCGCTGATTGACCCTGTTGCTTAATGGACTTCAGGGAAGGAAATGCTCCCTCAGAGAAACGGTACAGAAAACCTTCTCTGGATTTTCTCACTTGGTGTCCCGAAGACCCTAAATTTAAACCTAAAATATTCATCTCATTGTGTTTGGGAAATTGTTTTGCAAATGACGGTGCGCTTTCACTTTCCAGACGGGTTTAGACGAAATTTACAAGAAAACCGGGCGGTGAGTTCTTTTCCTGTGAAATCCTGGATCCTAACAGATCCTAGTTACTTTCTAAAAAATTGATTACTTGGTTTAATTTTGCGACCAATGCAATAGTTGATGAAATCAAATTTAACCAATATAGCACATTGCCAGTTCTCCTTTTTACGTTTGTAACTCACCAGTTCCTTTAGCAGAGTGTCCAGATGCTCTACAGAAACCAAACCAACCAACCAAACAAACAAACAAACGGTTAATGTGGATGCTAGATCCCAAGATGCATAGACGTACAGGTCCCACTTTATGGTCAGAAAAATGTTAATGGCCAAAATGAATTTGATGCATCTTAAGAAAGCTGAGCTAATTGCTTGATTTTAATATATTATATTTAACCAGAAGTACCAAAGTGCTTTTTATATAGCATTTTATTTAATTCATATATCACTTAGAAAGTTTTTCTTTTTTCCAGAAAACTAAATCTTTTTCAAGATCAAATAATTTCCTTTTATGTGTACCCAGAGAAGGTTAACTATTTCATGACTGATAAACAGAATAAATGCGGTCAATGGAAAGTAAGAATGCACCACACTTACTTTCTATACATAGATCTTTATATAGAACCAGAGATTACTAATGTGTTTTTCAATTGGCCATCTTCGGAAAACCAGTCATTGGCTTTAAAAGATAGTACATTTAAAATTTTTATTTTCTGCCTGTCCCTTTAGGACCATTTTTGGAGCAGACCTCTGTCATGTAGGTTCCTGAAAAGTTATTTGAAAGTTGCAATTTTTTGTTATGAATAAAAAGTTTATAAAAGAGTATTTATCAAAGTATATATGCAAAATAATGTTTAAAGTTCGATTAAATATTCTTAGGTGAAGAGGGCAAAGAAGGCTTCATGAATTCTACAAACCTCTAAATGCTCATTAGAGGCAACATGCTCATTAGAGGAATTATTTCAGTAACAAATTCAAAGAGAATATGATTGCGAAGGTTACTGAACAAGACAGTTGATCAAACCAAGGACTACTTAATGAAAAGATTCAATGACATCTATATTTAGAGAATTCATCTTTCTTGTGTCAATATGTAAAATAAATGTTAATTAGAAAAACTTGGGTAATGATAGCTGACTCACACTGGGGATGGGAGGAGAGGAGAAAGAACACTCACAATCTCACCTCCCCCAAGCCAGCACTAGTAGCCCATGGGTGTATTTCTTTTCCTCCTCTTCCCATAGTTTGAATGCAAAAAAAAAAAAAAAAAAATTGTAAATAGTTGAAGTTAAAGTGTGCCAGCATTCTCCAGCCAAAAATATTCAGAAATACACCTATAGTTGAAGAAATTAGGATTATTATTCCTTACAGCAAGCGAGAACACACAACATAAAGAAGTGTAGGGCATCTCAGTAAGAGTATTAGAGAGTATTAATACTCATAGGATCTACACGTCTTGTGTTAGGCGATTTTGGTGATTTTAGGGGAAGTTTTAAAGAGACAGAGATTTTGTTCTTGGTTAGCTGCTATCTGAAAGCAGGGGGTAATTCTGTAATTAGATAACAGATCTTATCTAGAAGGAGGAAAAATAGAGCTAGATTAGCTTCTTGGAAAACCTGTTCTCTGGGACTGTGCTTTTTCTTTATTTATTGTTATTATTGGTATTATATTTTTTATTTTTTGGTGCCGTGACTTGGCTGACAGTGCTTTTTCTTTTGGCTCCTATGTTCTCGGACATTCCTCCCTTGGAAAGAGACCTCTTTGCAATACAAATTCCTCCTTCATTTTTCTGAAGGGGATACACTCCCAGAACCCTCTTTTTTCAGTGAGGCTCCTGGTCAGGTCTTTACCGACTCTGCCGGTAAATGCACTTTTGTGCTTTTATTATTTTTTTTTTTTTGGTCTGTTTGTTTTTTGAGACGAAGTCTCGCTCTGTCGTCCAGGCTGGAGTGGGCAGTGGGGCGATCTCAGCTCTCTGCAACTTCCTCCTCCCAGGTTCAAGTGATTCTTGTGCCTCAGCCTTCTGAGTAGCTGGAATCACAGGCGCGCACCATCACGCCCAGCTAATTTTTGTTTGATAGACATGGAGTTTCATCATGTTGGCCAGGCTGGTCTCGAACTCCTGATCTCAAATGATCCGTCCACCTTGGTTTCCCAAAGTGCTTTGATTACAGGCCTGAGCCATCTTGCCGGGCCTCAATGGACATTTGAATACGTAGTAATCCTTTGAGCTAGGGGAAAAAGCAAGCCAGGTTAATGCCATTAAAGGAGTCATAGTCCCAAAGATGATGATAAATGAGGGTCAACCACACTTAATTGAAAAGAAGTTGGATTTGTTAAAATCTACAAGCAAAACTGAATGCACTTAAAAAGTAGATCGCTCAAATTTCATACTAGTAAGAATTATGTTAAATGCCTCCATTCTGCATCGTGGAGACCCCAATGGGAAATTCTTTGACTTAATGTGTGCCCTCCCTACCTCCTGCATCACTTTGAAGAATGAGAGCCTTTTTGGGGGCTTCATAAAAGACTCAGTAAAAAGAAAAAGTAGATTCAGAGGCTTATTGACTGGGTTTCAATTCTGGAGAAAGAAGGGTGGGAGAAACGTTCCTGGCGAGAGGGAAGAGATGAAACATCCCCAGTCACAGAAGCTCCCAGTGCCAATTGCTCTTGCTCAGCCAGTGTCCCTTGACAATCTCTCTCTTCTCTCT
>PVKP010031738.1:0-26698 GCA_004027715.1 Plecturocebus donacophilus | reverse complement strand
TAAATTCTGGATATCAGCCCTTTGTCAGATGGGTAGACTGCAAAAATTTTTTCCCATTCTATTGGTTGTCGATTCACTCTAATGACTGTTTCTTTTGCCGTGCAAAAGCTGTGGAGTTTTATTAGGTCCCATTTGTCTATTTTGGCTTTTGTTGCCAATGCTTTTGGCGTTTTGGTCATGAAGTCTTTGCCTACGCCTACGTCCTGAATGGTTTTGCCTAGATTTTCTTCTAGGGTTTTTATGGTGTTAGGTCTTATGTTTAAGTCTTTAATCCATCTGGAGTTAATTTTAGTGTAAGGTGTCAGGTAGGGGTCCAGTTTCTGCTTTCTGCACATGGCTAGCCAGTTTTCCCAACACCATTTATTAAACAGAAAAATATGGAACGCTTCACGAATTTGCGTGTCATCCTTGCGCAGGGGCCATGCTAATCTTCTCCGTATCGTTCCAATTTTAGTATATGTGCTGCCGAAGCGAGCACTAATCTAGAGATTATTTAAAGTACATTGGAGAATGTGCATAGGTAAAATGCAAAGATGACATCATTTTATGTAAGAACTGGAGCATCCATGGATTTTGGTATCCATGTGGGTCCTGGAACCAGTCCCCCACAGATCATATATTGCCTTGGCCAAGTGGCTTAAATGTGCTCTGTTTTTTTTTTTTTTTTAAGTTCAAAGGTATACGTGCATGTTGGTTACATACATAAACCTGTGCCATAGGGGTTTGTTGTACACATTATTTCATCACCCAGGTGTTAAGCCTGGTACCCATTCATTTTTTTCCTGCTCCTCTCCCTCCTCCCGCTCTCCACTCTCTGATAGGCCCCCGAGTGTGCTGTTCCCCTCTGTGTGTCCATGTGTTCTCGTCATTTAGCGCTCTCCTATACATGAGAGCACGTGGTAATTGGTTTTCTGTTCCTGTGTTAGTTTGCTGAGGACAGTGGCCTCCAGCTCCATCCATTTCCCTGCAGAGGACTTGAGCTTGTTCTTTTTTATGTCTGCAAGGTACTCTGCTTATGAGGATAAAGGGGAGAATAGGGGTTAGGGGGTATCTAGTCATCTACTAGTTAGCTCAGTAAGCTAAGCATTAAATCTAAGAAATGGCAAAATAAGCCTATGGAAATGAGGAAGAAGGAAAGAATCAAGATAAAAAATCAGTTAATTTGGGGAAAAAAAGAAACCTGAGTGTTTGACAAATCGGAGATTATTGATGCCTGTTACCAAAGTAATCTCAATGGTTTGGTGGAGATGGATGGCAGACTGTCATAATGTTTGGCAAGAAAGAGAACAGATGTCATCTTGGGATTAAGGGACACAGAGGCTTTGGAGTTGGGGGCGGTGCTGAGGGGAGGGTTATTGGTCTGTTGGTTTGAAAGAAGGAGACTTGAACATGGACATGTAGGTAGAGAAGAAAAATGTAAGAGATAGTTGATCTTTATATGTCTCAGTAGAGATATGATGTATTTCTCATTTCTACTATAATGGTTTCACCAGTTTCTCAGGATTCTTGAGTTACTGTGATATATGTGTAAATGGTTTGTACTCATTCAACAGAGTGTTGTAAGAAGATTAAAAAAAAAATTAATGTGAGTCTGAGACTCCAAGTTGGAACTAAGGTCCGTTAACAAGGTTTGCTTGAGAGGTAAAGTGACTTTTACGATCACGGATTTTCACCTGGCAGAGAACTGGGGGAGGGGCCCTCCAGGAGCACCCAGGTGGTTTGAACTGACATTTTAAAAAACAAGCCTTGCTTTCAATTTGTTTTTAAAGATACTTTGAAATTTCAAATAGCATCAAGGGAACGTTTTCGTGTTTATCAAAAGTGTTTGGGATTTAAAATGATTGTGCCCACTGCCCCAAATGGATAACACAGAAGTCGTCGGCCTCCCCGACCCCTCGACTAAGAGATCAGTGGCATTTTACCCCGCTACCAAGAAGCGTTCATCCTCCTTAATTTCTTCTAAATGGAATCGTTCATGGCCATTCATCTCATGGCTTATGTAAAAATTTGTAGCCTAGCTATTGCCATGTTGGAGATTAGAGTTGAACCTTTATATGAGAATCATTGTGTTTGATTTATGACAAAAAGCATTTACAGGAAAGGGAAATTAAAAAGAATGATCAGAAGCTAATTTCTTTTGCTCATTGAAACTAGAAAGAAGGAAGCAGTTTCTCAACTTGACATTTGAAAACCTTTATTAGTGCATTTGGGAAATGAAGATAATAGAAACTATATGGGTTTATTTGATTTATGGCAGTGTGAAGAGGGCTTGCTCTTCGATGTGGGCCCATAAGAAACTCATATACACATGGCAAAAACTCATTTGCCACCTTCATAGGAGTGGAAAAAAAATCATGCCATTAGTTCCTTCATAGTCTGAGATCTTGGCCTGAAACGAACACCATTTCTCTTCAGCCATTTGCACCTCCCCTTCATCCAGCCACACGGGAAAATGTGTTTGCCTGTTGGAAGCGTTAACAATCATGTAAATGAAATTTGAGCAGCTCTTGGAGTTTGTTAGCTTCTTCTCTACCAGTTTCAGAATCTTTCTGATGTGATATTTTTCTAGCTTTGTAGCTTGTCAAAAAAAGGGAAAAAGAACTCTATATTAAAAACCTGAAGGGATACATCATCATTCGTTCCTCCACCTAACGTGTGAACCACATAACGAGACGTGGGCAGACCCCAACCTAGCCCCGTGACGAAGGAAGACTCCATTTTATTTTTGCTCATCCGTGTCTGTTGACTCCATTGACTTTCAGAGCTAACTATTCAAAGATTTATGTCACCATAAAGCACATTTCTCTCTTTTCTGTTCCTGGCTCATGAAAACAAATGACCATCTTTCGCCTTTATGTTCTTTGAAAATACCTGGGGGCCCTGAAAAACCCTGGAGAATTCCTAGGTTGTAGGTCCATTTGTGTATGTATGACCGATTATGCCATGAGCGTGTCTGCACATTTCTCCTAGGGTAAAGGCAGTGATTCTTTTTGGACTCCTGGTTGCCATTTTCTGGGTGTGGTGGGACTGAGGACAGGGATTAGAGGAAAGCTAAAGACTGCTGCGGTTTTCTGGAACTTCCTCATAATCTCTGGAAGGGAAATACAGAAGTAGAAAAGCAGAGTCCACAAACAAACACAAACCCACCCTTTGGTATCGTTCTTCGCTGCGGAAAACAAAACAAAACACAAAACCAAAAAACAACCACCTGGCCATCTCTTAGTAGAGGTGCAGTTTGAATACAGTCATTTCATCATCAAACAGAGATTATATCCTATAACACCTCTGTGATAGGGGAAGTCAGGTTTGAAGACTTGAGTTCTTTTAAAGCAAAATTTAGCTCAAAGTTGGGAATTGCAGCAAGCCAGTGAAAACCCTTCTAAATATTACCTTCATTAAGTGAAAGGACCAAGGAAATCATGTTAAATAGAGAATTATTAGTAACATTTTATACATCTTTAATTAGGAATGGGTACTATTCAATGAATTTCTACTATTCTGTTTCTTTCTTGCAACTAAAATTTCAGATTCTCCTGCAATATCCAGGAGATAATTGTAAATTTGCTTTGTTCTGTAAGTTTGTTTTTTTCTGTGTTTGTGCATAGTAAATAAAGGCTTTGCCTTTTCCCCCCATCTGGCCCATGACTGACTTGCTGACTTTCAGGGTCCACTGGGCTCAAGAAACCCAGCGAATTTTATGCTTGAAATTAAAAACCTATCAGTAAATTTCATTGAATCCATTTAATGTATCCTATTTCAAACTTACTTTCTAACACATTAGTTACCTGTAGTACACCCGTGGTGACCACAGCAGACTTCCCCAGAATTTGGCAGAGCTGTTCTAATTCAGCTGATTCTTTCCCTCTCATTAGGTTCTTCTTTTTCTTCTTTCCTTTTTTTTTTTTTTGAGACAGAGTCTTATTCTGATGCCCAGGCTGGGGTGCAATGGCGCGATCTCTGCTCACTGCAACCTCCGCATCCCAGGTTCAAGTGATTCTCCTGCCTTAGCCTCCTGAGTAGCTAGGATTACAGGCATGTGCCACCATACCCGGCTACTTTTTTGTATTTTTAGTAGAGATGGGGTTTCATGATGGCCAGGCTGGTCTCGAACTCCTGACCTCAGGTGATTTACCCGCTTCGACCTCCCAGAGTGCTGGGATTAAAGGCATGAGGTACTGCGCCTGGCTCGCTCATTAGAACCTAATTCTAAAGTACATTTTTACAGCCTGGGTTTGTTTATCTTTTAATGGTTACTTGTGACTGTAATCCAGAACCTTCTACAGCTCTACCTTTTATTTTTCTAGCCCTTTCTCTCTTACCAATACCTGGGCCTTTCTTTTTCCTAATGTCTCTGTTAGGAGTGATTCAGAATTCTTGTATAGTTTCATTTAAATCTTCACAGTTATGGAAAATACATAGAGGACTGTATCTACAAGCAGTAGCAGGATTTTGCAAACAGGAAACCGGTATTCAAACAAGAATTACGGTGTCTGATGGCAGAATCTGAAAGCAGTTATTTCCCAACAGAAATGGCAGAGACTGGTGAAGGGTTGGGGAACTGTAGCTCAGGGTCCAAATCTGGCGTGGCCTGTTTTTGTAAATAAAGTTTTATTGAGACACAGCCATGCCTCTCCCCCTTCTCTTTCTTCTCCTCCTCTTTCTCCTTTTCTTTTTTCTTCTTCTTTCTTCTTCTTCTTCTTTTTTTTTTTTTTTTTCGAGACAGGGACTTGCCGTGTTGACCAGGCTGGAGTGCAGTGGTCTAATCATACCAGCCTTGACCTCCCGGGCTCAAGCAATCCTCCCATCTCAGCCTCCCCAGTAGCTGGGACCACAGGCATGCATCATAACACCTGGCTAATTTTTAAAATTTATTTTTAGTAGAGACGAGGTCTCGCTATGTTGCCCAGGCTGGTCTGGAACTCCTAGCTCAAATGATCTTCCCACTGTGGCTTCTTAAAGTGCTGGGATTGCAGGCATGAGCTGCCATGCCTGACCACCATGATTCTTGATTACATATCATCTGTGGTGTTTTCCTGCTACACTGGCAGAGTGGGGTAGCTGCCACAGAGACCGTTTGGTTCTCAAAGCCTAAAATATGTACAATATGGTCCTCTATAGAAAAAGTTAGCTGACGCCTGGATTACTCACTGTTAGGATGCTCGGAAACTGCTCTGCTAAGACTTTACTCGTGAATGGCCGCATCTGCAACGGCTCCCTAGTGCATCCTCCTGAATGCAGTCCTATGTCACCTTCCTCACTGTCAGTTTCCTCTTGAAACTCTCTCCTTCTTTGTGGTCTTAGAACATTTTGTTCTTATTTTTTTTTTCTTCTTTGCTAGCACTTTCCCCTTCTCTTTTGATAATCTTGCTTGAGTATATCATTCTATCCACCCTTACCCCACTGCCCTGTTTGCGCACCTAAGTTCTGTTTCCATATTTTGAATTCAGCTTGCCTTTTACACATACTCACCAGTTGTTTTTTTTTTTCTTCGAGATGGTCTCTCCTTCTGTCACCCAGGCAGGAGTGCAGTGGCACGATCTTGGCTCACTGCAACCTCAGCCTCCTGTATTCATGCAGTTCTCCTGCCTCAGCCTCCTGAGTAGCTGGGAGTACAGGTGTGCACCACCACGCCTGGCTAATTTTTGTATTTTTAGTAGAGACAGGGTTTTACCATGTTGGCCAAGGATGGTCTGAAACTCCTGACCTCCCTTTGGGAGGCCGAGGTAGGCAGATCACTTGAGGTCAGGAGTTCAAGACCAGCCTGTCCAACATGGCAAAGCCACGTCTCTACTAAAAATATAAAAATTAGCCAGGAAATTATCCAGAAAATTAGCCAGGAAATTATCATCATATATTTATGATGATAGATATCATTCTTCTACTCCTCGATGTAGGACTCCCTTAGACATTTCTTGTGGGGTTAGTCTAGTGGTGAAGAATTCTCCGTTTTTACTTGTCTGGGAAAGACTTTATTTCTCCTTCATTTCTGAAGGATAGTTTTGCTGGGTGTAGTATTTTTGATAAGCGGTTTTTTTCTTTTGGTACTTTGATTATATCATCCCATTCTCTCCTGTTTTATAAAGGTTCTGCTAAGAAATTTGCCCTTAGTTTAATGGAGATTCCTTTATATATGACTTGACTCTCTTGCTGTTTTTAGAATTCTCTTTCCCTTTTGACAGCTTGACTATAGTGTGCCTTAGAGAAGACCTTCACGGATTGAATATATGTAGGGATCTTTGAGCCTGCTGTATCTGATTGTCTATCTCTCTCTCTCTCTCTCAAGACTTGGAGAAATTTTCAACTATTATTTTATTAAATAGGTTTTCTATGCCTTTGCCCATTTCTTCTTTTTCTGGAACTCCTGAAATTCAAACATATGTTTGCTTTATGCTGTCCCATATGTCACATAGTCTTTATACATCCTTTTAAATTCTCCCTTTTTTTAAAAAAATCTGAGTTGTTTCAAAAGAGTTGTCTTCAAGTTCTGGAGTTCTTTCTTCTGCTCTAACTAGTCTCTTATTGAAGCTCTTGATTTTATTTTTTATTTAATTCGTTGAATTCTTTTGTTCCAAGATTTCTGATTTGGTTCTATTTTAGGATATCTGTTTCTTTATATTGTTTATATATCTCACTAAGTTTCTAAGATCGTTATTTTGAATTCTTTTCAGACATTTCATAAATTTCCCTTTCTTTTAAGGTCTTTTACTGGAGAATTATGATTTTCTTTTGGAGGAGATACATTTTAGATGTTTGTACTCTCCAAATCTCATGTTGAAATGTAACCCCCAGTTTTGGAGGTGGGGCCTTGTGGAAGGTGTTTAGGTCATGGACATACCCTGATGAATGAGTTGGTGCTGTCCTTATAATAGTGAGTTCTTGCAAGATCTGGTTGTGTAAAATCATGTCTCCTCCTTTGCTCTTGCTCCCACTCTCACCATGTGATGCACCTGCTCCCCCCTTCGCTTTCTACCATGAGTATATGCTTACTGAAGCCTCACCAGAAAGAGATGGCAGCACCACGCATCCTGTACACCCTGCAGAACTGTGAGCTAATTAAATCTCTTTTCTTTATAAATCACCCAGCTTTACGTATTCTTTTTTTTTTTTGAGACAGTGTTGCTCCGTCACCCAGGCTGGAGTGCAGTGGTGCAATCTCAATCTTGGCTCACTGCAACCTCCGCCTCCCAGGTTCAAGCAATTCTTGTGCCTCAGTCTCCTGAATAGCTGGGATTACAGGTGTGCGCCACCACACCTGGCTAATTTTTGTATTTTTAATAGAGATAGGGTTTCAGCATGTTGGCCAGGCTGGTCTCAAACTCCTGACCTCAAGCGATCCATCTGCCTCAGTCTCCCAGAGTGCTGGGATTACAGGCCTGAGCCACTGTGCCTGGCTGAGTATTCTTTTATAGTAGTGCAAATGGACTAACACAAGAGGAGTCATGCTTTCTTGCTTTTTCATGGTTCTTGTGTCCTTATCATTGATATCTTGCATCTGGTTTAATGGTCACTTCTTCTAATTTTATAGATTGGCTTTCATAGGGAAAGACTTTTTCCCGTAGGTATATTTATAGTGCTGGTTGTGTAGTGGGTTCTGGATGGGTGCAGCAGGGGAGTCTCTTTATGAATTTTTGACTGTAATCAATGTCAGTGGTGTCTGAGAGTTTCTCTCAGTGGTTTAGGCTGCAGGTGTTCAGTGGAGGCTGTGGTAAGGTTTTGCTGGGAAGGAGATATCAGCCCAATCAGTTGTAAGGTGCCAGTCATTGGTGGTTGGCAGCATGCCCCTGGGTGGCGGACACAGATACCAGTGGTGGCCACGGGGTCCTGCTCAGGCCAGTCTTTGGGCCTTCAGGTGGCATGCACATGCAGTGGTAGTGGCAGGCATGGGCTGGGGTGTGGGTTCTTAGGCCCCTAGGCAGTGGGCATGGCAGTGGGCCAATCCTCAGGCCCCTGGGAGGCACGCAAGTGGTCACAGTGGGTGGTGACAGGTGGAGCGGGCTGATCCCCAGGCTCCTAGACAGTGTATGCAGATGGGCAGACACGTCTTTCTGCGCGGAGAAGCCACGCTTTCAAGGCATCTGAAGGTGTGTGTGCAGGTATGTTGGCAGCCCTGCCATTGGCAGGGACGGGTTGCTACTGCTGGCTGTGGCCCTAGGCACGTAGCTCCCAGGCTTTGGGGAGCACATGTTTCGGTTCTTTTTGTCCTAGGCGTAGTCATCCTGGTATGCTGTGTGTTTCCCAAGGCGTAGGACACGGGGCGGATTAGAGTGCTAGGGACATGGTCACGCCACTGGGTCCGGCTGGCGTTGTGCTGCTGCAGCCTTCTGGGAGAACATGGGGGTGTCGCAGGGCTCCAGAGATGTGGGGGTGCAGGTGCTGTTGTGCCTAGGGCAGGATGCAGCCTGCTGGGGGTTGAGCTCAATATGGTGCTGTGATGTGGTTGTTTGGGGCTCCTGGTGTGAGTGGGACCCGTGTGAATTCTCTCTCTGGAACAGTTAGTCATGTGGATTCCAGAAAGCCTCTTGTACCAGGCTCAGGGCTCGTGAGGGCTGAGGGCTCTTCTGGGAGTAGGGTTGCAGGTGTCGGTGGGGATGTGGGCCCCTTTCCTTCTGTGCCTCAGACATTCCTGGTCACTTCCCTGCTAAAAATCCCATATTGTCTCTTAGATGCTCTTTTTGAGGTGTGGTTCTCTACATGCTATTCTGGTCCCTCTCTGTGGAGGAGGTGAGTACCAAGTGCCTCTAGTCAGCCATCTCGGTGACATCTCCTGCTACAGTTTTAGCTTTACAGAAAAATTACAAAGATAGTACAGAATTCCTATGCACACCCCCTTTCCCAGCACACACCGCTTCTGTTATTATTAACATGTTACACTACTATGGTAGATTTGTTACAATTTACGAACCAATATTTTTGTTGTTTATTTTTTGAGACAGAGTCTCGCTCTGTTGCCCATGCTGGAGAGCAGTGGTACGATCTTGGCTCACTGCCACCTCTGCCTTCTGGGTTCAAGTGATTCTCCTGCCTCAGCCTCCCGAGTAGCTGGGTTTACAGGTGCCAGCCACCATGCCTGGCTAAAGTTTGTATTCGCAGTAGAGATGGGGTTCCACTGTGTTGGCCAGGCTGGTCTCGAACTTCTGACCTCAGGCGATCTGCCCTCCTTGACTTCCTTGACTTGTAATTAGGATTACAGGTGTGAGTCACTGCACCTGGCCTATGACCAATATTAATACATAAAATTCATACTTTTATTTAGATTTCTTTAGGTTTTGCCGAAGGGATGCCCCTTTTCTATTCTAGGATCCCATTCAGGATAGCGTGTTACATTTAATGGACTTACTCCCATAGGCTTCTCTAGGCTGGACAGTTTCTCAGACTTCCCTCGTCTTTGATACCTTGACAGTTTTGAGCAGGACTGGTCAGGTATTTTGTAGAATGTCCCTTGATTAGGATTTGTCTGATGTTTTTCTTATGATTAAATTGTGCTTATGTGTTTTGGGGAGGAAGACTAGAGAGCTCTGATAAAATTTGTATATATTAGGGCTCATTCCTTGTGCTATAAAGTTCTGTGATTTTGATTAGTCAAGAGTGTTATATTTTAGGGGGGAAGTATGCAGTGTCCCACTATTAAGTTTGCTATTAGCTATAGGTTCTCTATAGACATTCTTTATTATGTGGAGGAGTTCCCTTTAATTCCTTATTTGCTGAGGATTTTTTTTTTTTTTGAAAGGGAGTCTTGCTCTGTCCCCCAGGCTGGAGTGCAGTGGCATGATCTCGGTTCACTGCAACCTCCACCTCCTGGGTTCAAGCTATTCTTCTGCCTCAGCCTCTAGTAGCTGGGATTACAGGCGCTTACCACCACATCTGGCTAAATTTTGTAATTTTAGTGGAGACAGGGTTTCACTATGTTGGCCAGGCTGGTCTCAAACTCCTGACCTCATGATCTGCCCACCTTGGCCTCCCAAAGTGCTGGGATTAGAGGCATGAGCTACCACGCCCAGCCTGTTGAGGATTTTATCATGAATAGATGTTGGCTTTTGTCAAATGCTTTTCATCATTAATTGATACGATCATATGATTTTTCTGTACTACCCTGCCAATGTGTGATGTTGAGTGAATTTTGAATGTTGAACCAGCCTTGCATATCTGGAATAAATCCCAGCTGGTCAGCAGGTATATTATTATTATTATACATTGTTAGATTCAATTGCTCATATTTTGTTGAGGATTTTTCTATCTGTGTTTATGAGAGATACTGTTCTCTAATTTCCCTTTTGAAAAAATGCTTTTATCTGGTTTTGGTATTAGGGCAATGCCCTCATAGAATGAACTGGGAAGCATTCACTCTGCTTTTATTTCCTGGAAGAGATTGTGGTGTGTTGGTATCATTTCTTTCCTAAATGTTTGGTAGAATTTATCAATGTACCCATCTGAGCCTGGTGTTTTCTGTTGTGGAAAGTTACTAATCTTGATTCATTTTCTTTAATATAGATAGGCCTATTCAGATTTTTTCCTGTGTTTCAGTAATTTGTCTTCAAGGAATCTGTTCATTTCATGTATGTTACCAAATTTGTAGGTGTAGTGTCTGCAGTCCCTTTATAAATTGTCCTGAGATCAGTAGTCATGATTCATCTTTTCAGTTCTGATATTGATAATTTGTGTCTTCTCTCCTTTTTTCTTGATTAGCCTGGCTAGAAGTTTCATTTTTTCCAGAATCAAATTTTTGTTTTGTTGATTATTCTCTTTTGGTTTCCTCTTACCGATTTTTTTGATTTCTGCTCTGATTTTTATCATGTCTTTTCCTCTGCTTGCTTTAGCTTAAATTGCTCTTCTTTTACTACTTTCCTAAAGTGAAGGCTTCAGTTACTGGTTTTTTTCACTTAGGAATATATCATCATCCTTTCTCTCAGTATTCTATTACATCAAGTTTAAATTGCTGCATAATTATTCATTAGTTGGGTGTGTCATGATTTTCTTAACCCGTTTACTATTAAATAACCCTGCAAAAATTTATATACACTTTTGTACATATTTCTGATTATTTACTTAAATTCTAGAAGGGAAATTCCAGTGAGAGGAGGCTACAGTTATAAAGATTTAACAGTTATTTCCAAATTTGCCCTTTAGTAAGATTATATCACATAGTCTTATCATTTTTGTACATTCTTATATGATGAAGTACATCTCCAGATATTAATATTTTATCATTTTCAGCTTTATAAGCCATAACATACATATCTGATTTTTAATGTTAATGTTTTGAAGTGTACTATGTCACTGAGGTACATAATAAGTATACAGCTTGATGAATTTCTATGAAGTCAATTCACCAGTATAACTAACACCCCAAAAGGATTTTTCTTTTTTTTTTTTTTTTTTTGAGATGGAGTCTTGCTCTGTTGCCCAGGCTGAAGTGCGGTGGCGTGATCCAGACTCACCGCAGTTTCCACCTCCCAGGTTCAAGCGATTCTCCTGCCTCAGCCTCCTGCGTAGCTGGGACTACGGGCACGCACCACCATGCCCGGCTAATTTTTTTGTATTTTTAGTTGAGACGGGGTTTCACCATGTTGGCCAGGATGGTCTCGATTTCCCGACCTCATGATCTGCCCACCTGGGCCTCCCAAAGTGCTGGGATTACAGTCGTGAGCCACCAAGTCTGGCTCCCAAAAGCATTTTTTATGTTCATTCCCCATCATCCCCTACCTCCAAAGGTAGCCACTATTCTGAATCATTCAATATACTCTTTTATTTTGCCTAGCTTCTTTAGTAGCATGTGTCTGTCATTTAGCCATGTTGTATGTAGCAATAGTTAACTTTTTTCATTGCTTTGAAAAATTCCATTGTAACAATGTCACAGAAAATTTTTAAGTTGAGCCGGAGGTGGTGGCTAGTGCCTGTAGTCTCACTGGGAGGCTGAGGTGGGAGGATCTCTTGAGCCCGGGAGGTTGAGGCTGCGGTGAGCTGTGATTGCACCAATGTACTCCGTCCTGAGCCACAGAGCACGACCTGGAGTGTCTGTTTTGGTTCTTCGCCAGTTTTTTCTTTTGAGATGTTTGTTATTTTTTATGATTTGCAAACACATTTTATTCAGGACTTAAGAACTTAAGATATGTGTATGTGTATACATATACATACATTGTCTATATCTATCTACATGTTTCTTAATTTTTAAATTTTTTTGAGACAAAGTCTCGCTCTGTTGCCCAGGCTGGAGTGCAGTGGCATTACTCTAGCTCACTGCCACCTCCGCCTCCCAGGTTCAAGTGATTCTCCTGCCTCGGCCTCCTGTGTAGCTGGGATTAAAGGTACCTGCCACCATGCCCAGCTCACTTTTGTATTTTTAGTAGAGATGGTGTTTCACCATGTTGGCCAGGCTGGTCTCAAACTCCTGACGTGAAGTGATCCGCCCACCTTGGCCTCCCAAAGTGCTGGGATTACAGGTGTGAGCCACCGTGCCTGGCCTCTGTTTATTTTTTAAGGTATGATATGACACAGGGATATTTCATCCTCCCAAGTGGGTAAATGATTAAACCAACATAATTTCTTGAATAATTCATTCTCTACCTCCATGATTTGTACGTTTCCATATATACATGGATCTATTTCTGAGCTTTCTACTGTGTTAAACTGGCTAGTTTTTCTCTCTTGTCACATAACCACACTCAGAGTAGCTTTGTAGTAAGCCTGTTATCTAGCATAAAAGGCACACAGTTTTCTTCAAAATTGTTTTTTTCCAAAGTGGTCTTGTCTGTTCTTAGTCTTTTATTACATTTTCATATTTATTGTAGAATCAGTTTTTGTTTTCACACATGTACAACTTTGGGATATTGATTAGAATGCATTAAATTTGTAGGTTAATTTCAAAAGTTGCCATCTTTATGAAGTCATGTTTTCCATTTATTTTAAGGTTGCCTGTCCACTTGAATTTTCTCTCACTAACGTTTATGTTCTAATTGTAGATTAGGTTGGCTCTCTTTCTGAAATGTTAGATTGCCACGTGTCTTTTGGAATTTTGCTTTGCAGGCTCATCTTGAGTAGGTGTTATTTTTGTGTACATGTGTGCTCTGACAGCAGCTATGTCCGATTCCTGGCCAGGAGGTTGTTTCGTTGTGTGTTTTATCCAGCTTCATTTGATTTTCATTTTTTTAATCTTATCTGTGGGGATGCCTCAGGAGATGAATTTATAGCACTTATTTGGCCATATGTCCATTATATATATGAAAAGTATTATTTAGTAAATAATGCAGATTAGATAAAGAAGGACTTTGGATGGAAGACTTAATGTTTGTATAATAAGTGTTATCTCCTCTTCTTTCTGGGCTCATCTTCCTGTCATTCCAGACTCACTTTCTTATGTGTCAGACATAAAGTAGAGTGCTGTACCCCTAGGCACATCTTGTCACTAATGAGCTTTCCAGGGAGGAAACTTTATAGGCTTACTTCACAGACTGAGTCACCTTCTAATGAGACTGGTTTCTGGTTTTGTTGTTTTGCAAGACCAAGCTTCGGCACAGGGAGGTTACTTGATGGGTTAAAACATTCTGAACGTCCCTGGACTATAGAGCTTTTACATTTAACAATTGATTCCCCAGGATGGGAGTATTTACTGTAATATCTGGGACTTTGGGAACGTGTAGACTGGTACAAGGAATATTTCTGGAGAAACAGAGAAGGATATTTAAGAAATATAAGAAGGATATTGAAGACAGCCAAACCATAAGTCACAAAATGACTGAGACAAAGTAAATTTTAAAGGAATATATGGCAGCTCCAAACTATACATCCCTAAAATCAATAATCATCCCTAGATTCTCCTGCCTCAGCCTCCCGAGTAGCTGAGATTACAGGCATGCACCACCATGCCCAGCTAATGTTTTGTATTTTTAGTAGAGACGGGGCTTTGCCATGTTGGCCAGGCTGGTCTCGAACTCCTGACCTCAGGTGATCCGCTCGCCTCAGCCTCCCTAAGTGTCGGGATTACAGGTGTGAACCACCACGCCCGGCCAAACAGGAGAGTTTTAAGTGTCTGCTGCAATGGGTAGTGGAGCTCAGGCATATCAAGAGACTGGTAAACCCAGCCAGTGTCATCTCAAGAATCAATACTGTTAAAAAGTGTGCGGATACACATTTTCGGATCACAAAGCTTGTGTTGTATTTCCTTCTAAGCCTTATTTTTTTGGTGTAGATAGATTTATATTATTAATGCCATGCTGCATGTATAATTTTGTTTTCAGCTTTTAAAAAATTCATCGCAACATGAAAATTACCCTTTGCAGCTGGGTGCAGTGGATCACTTGAGGTCAGGAATTTGAGACCAGCCTAGGCAACATGGCGAAACATCTCTACTGAAAAATACCAAAACAAATCAGCTGGTCATGATGGCATGTGCCTGTAGTCCCAGCTACTCAGGAGGCTGAGGTGGGGGGATGGCTTGAGCCTGGAAAGTTGAGGCTGCAGTGAACTATGATGGCACCATTGCATTATAGCATGGGCAACAGAGCAGAACTCTGTCTCCAAAAAAAAAAAAAAAGTTATCCCTTGTCAACAAATACTCTTCTGAAACAGTTATTCTCGATGGGAACAAGGTACAAAAAATGTATCTCCCTCTCTTTTTCCTCCTGCTTTCTGAGCGTCACATCGAGATTGAACGCTGCTGTTGTGAGGGGGATGATCCTCAAATGTGTTTGGGCTCATGACCATTGTTCTGAAGTAACATCTTTTTTTCTTTTTTCTTTGATACGGACTCTTGCTCTCTCTCCAGGCTGGAGTGCAGTGGCACGATCTCGGCTCACTACAACCTCTGCCTCCTGGGTTCAAGTGATTCTCCTGCCTCAGCCTCCTCCAAGTAGCTGGGACTACAGGCGCATGCCACCATGCCTGGCTAATTTTTTGTGTTTTTAGTAGAGACGGGGTTTCACCATGTTAGCCAGGATGGTCTCAATCTCCTGACCTTGTGATCGCCTACCTTGGCCTCCCAAAGTGCTAGGATTACAGGCGCAAGCCACCGCATCCGGCCCTGAAGTAACCTCTTTAGTGTTAGCTACAAGGCGATACCATAAATCATCTCGCCGTTCCTTGGGATTGAACATCTTGTCATCATCCTGGGTTTGTCATGTCTCATTATGATAAAGCTGGAGCGAACGTTCTTCTTCATCAGTCTCTGCTCATAATTTTTATCATGTCCATAGGCTGCATTTTTAGATACGTGATTACTGGGTCAATAGATTGGAATGTTTTTCAGATTTGTTAATCTTCTTGCCATGTGACTTTTTCAAACCGTGGTACTGAATTGCACTCCCACCATCAATGAACAAATATGCCTGTCTTGCTAAACTCTAGGCAGCATTGAATGTTGATGTTTAAAAAAAAAATCCTTGCCAATTTGATAAGCCCAAATAGTACCTTATTACTGCTTCAATTTGCATTTCTTTGATTACTAATAAGTCAGTACCATATTTTAGGAGACCGTTTTTTCTTGTTTTGATACAACCTCAACTAGAGGATGTCTTGAATTGCAACTGTCAGGATAAGTCATGGGAATTAAGGCTGTAGCCCTGGCTTATGATAACCTCACCCAGACTGTGTTGCACTGAAAGCTGCCTAATTAGAAGCAACAGAACTGTAACTCATGACTATATATTTTTAAACTTTTTACTGTGGATTTTTATAATACTCAAGAGCGAGAGAATAATATAACCAATTCCTTGTAACCATCATCTTAGCTTTGACAACTGTCAGCATTCCACATTTCTGGTTTTGTCTATCTTCCCAATTTTGGCAGTAGGGGAGGCATTAGAATATTTTAAATCTAATAACAGACAGAATATCCTTTTATCCATGAATACTTCTGTATACAACATACAAAGACTTTTTAGGGCCAGGCGTGGTGGCTCAAACGTGTAATCCCAGCACTCTGGGAGGCCGAGGCGGGCAGATGGCTTGAGCTCAGGAATTTGAAACCAGCCTGGACACCATAGCGAAACCTCGCAGGTGCTGTGGCACATGCCTGTAGTCCCGGCTACTTGAGGGGGCTGAGGCAGGAGGATCACTTGAGCCAGGGAGGTGAAGGCTGCAGTGAGCCAAGATTGTACTACTTCACTCCAGCCTGAGCGACAGAGCGAGACCGTATCTCAAAAATAAAGACTTTTTAGGTCAGCCACAGTGACTCATGCCTGTAATCGCAACACTTTGGGAGATCACTTGAGGCCAGGAGTTTGAGACCAGTCTGTAAACATAGCAAGACCCCATCTCGCTGTAAAAAAATAAAAAAGTAAGTTGGACGTGGTGATGTGCACCTATAGTCCCAGCTACTCAGGAAGCTGAAGTAAGAGAATTCTTTTGAGGACCCCAGGAATTTGAATTCCAGGTACAGTGAGCTATGATTGTGCCACTGCACTCCAGCCTGGGTGACAGAGTGTGATCCTGTCTCTCAACAAAAAACAAACAAAAAGACTTAAAAATTTGAATGTCTCCTCCTAGTACTTTATATATATATAGTTTGTGTGTGTGTGTGTGTGTGTGTGTGTATGCACACACACACACCCAGGATTTTTAATAGGCTTTGTAATTGGAGTATACCGTATATACTATATACAAAAGATTTTTAATAGGCTTTGTAATTGGAGTATACCGTATATACTATATACAAAAGATTTTTAATAGGCTTTGTAATTCAAGTATACTGTATGTACTACACACACATACACACACACACACACACAATTTTTAATACGCTTTGTAATTGGAGTATACCATACACACAGTAAAGAGCACAGATCTTAATGAACTGCTGGATGAATTAGTACAAAATGAACACAGCCAGCAAACAGCTCAAGAAATAGAATGTTAATAGCACCCTCAAAGTCCTCTCCTGGTCATCAGCCACTCCCCTCTCTAAAAATAATTACAATTTTGATCACTAACACCATAAGATAGCTTTGCCTGGTTTTGAATGTTGTGGAATCCTAACAGTTTAAATTCTTTTGTGAATATATTTGTTTTTTCCTTTGCGTATGTTTATTAGATTCATCCATGATGTTGCAGCTGTAATTCAAGCATTTTCATTGCTACATGTCAATAGATGAGTGTGCCACGATTTAGTCCTTGCACTCTTGAAGGATATTCCCATTGCATCCTGTTTGGGGCTGTGATGAATAACTGTACTGATAACCTTTCTGTGCGTGTTTTCTGGTGTACATGTGGGCTAACTGATGTCGGCTGTGTACCTGGGAGCAGAACTGCTGCCTCATTGAGTGCGTGATTCACTCATCGTTAGACAATTCCAAGTCCGTGTGAGAACGTTCAGGGCTCTGGCCAGTGCTGCTTTTGCACTGTTTCTTACTGGTTTGTAGGATTTTAAATGCATTCTAGACAGGAGTGAATCCCCCTTTCTGTTCTGTGCCTTCTCTCTCAATTGCCTCAGGTCTTTTGATAGGAAGTAGTCAATGTATCAGGTGTCCTTATCTTTGAGTGCATTTTATCTTGTTTAAGAAAGTCATGAAGAGAGTTTCTTATCTAATTTCCTAGACATTGTGTTGTTTTTCCTTCCTTTCGTATTTGAAAGTAAAGTGGGGATTTTTTTCCCCCTGCATGGGTATCCATTTGACTCAATACTATTTATTTTTTGAAAACAATCCTTTCCTGCTCTGTTCTGAGGTGTCAATTTTGTCATAAATTAAGTATCCTTGCATGTTTGGGCCTGTTTTTATTTTTTTATGTATATTTATATTTATTTATTGAGACTATCTCATAAAAGAAAAAAACACTTTTTTATGTACAGTTTTTTTGAATCATGTATTATCTTTCATTTTTTTATGTGATACCACTGGCTTTGACATCTCATGGCATGTTGAATAAAACTTGTGAGAGCTGGCATTCTTGTCTTTTTTCTTAAGATCTGGGGAACAGTTTTAGTATGTCACCATTAAGTATAAATTTTACTGGTTTTTGTTTTTGGTTTTTTGAGACAGAGTTTGAGTTATTTTATGTGTGGATTTTTTTTTTTTTTTGAGATGGAGTCTCACTCTGTCACCCAGGCTGGAGTGTAGTGGCACCATCTCGGCTCACTGCAACCTCCGCCTCCCAGGTTCAAGCCATTCTCCTGCCTCAGAGTCCCGAGTAGCTGAGATTACAGGTGCCTGCCACCATGCCCAACTCATTTTTGTATTTTTAGTAGAGATGGGGTTTCACCATGTTGGCCAGGCTGGTCTTGAACTCCTGACCTCCTGATCTGCCCACGTGGGTCTCCCAAAGTGCTGGGATTACAGGCATGAGCCACTGCGCCTGGCCTACTGTTGATTTTTTATAAATGCTCCACCATACTGAAGAAATTTCCTTTTATTCCCAGCTTTATGTGACTATCTATTGTCAATGGCTATGGGGTTTTTAATCATATCATTTTTTTGTATCTATTGAGATTATATGATGTAATATGGTGAATTGCATTGATTTTCAAGTAGCAAACCAAATTCTATTCATGCAGTAAACCCATCTTGGTCATTCTTATCTTTTTTATGTATCATGGGATTCTTTTGTTTATTATTATTTAAAAGATCTTCCCATCTCTGTTCATAAGAGATGCTGAACTTTCATTTTCTTTCTTTTAATGACTTTAAGTTTTAATATCGGTATTATGGTGACCTCATAAAATGAGTAAGGGGAATAGGCTGTCTTCTTCTGTTCTCTGGAAGAGTTTAATATTTCAGATCAAACTCCATAAATAATTATAGGACCATCTAGATTTTCTGTTTATCAGTTTTATTAAGTATTTTCTTTAGGACTTTGTCCATTTCATTTCAATTTTCAAAATGACTTTGTGTAACTGCCCATAATATTCTCTATCATCTCTGTACTTTCTGTAGGACCGGTACTGTTGTTCCCTCTTCATTCCTAATAATAGTATGCATACTTTTATTTGTTATCATTCTTTTTTTTTTTCTTTTAAGATGAAGCCTCTGTTGCCCAGGCTGGAGTGCAGTGTTGCAATCTTGGCTCACTACCACCTCCGCCTCCCAGGTTCAAGTGGTTCTCCTGCCTCAGCCTCCCAAGTACCTAGGACTACAGGCAGGAAACACCACACCAGCCAATTTTTGTATTTTTAGTAGAGACGGGGTTTCGCAATGTTGGTCAGGCTGGTCTCCAACTCCTGACCTCAGGTGATCCGCCCACCTTGGCCTCCCAAAGTGCTGGGATGACAGGTGTGAGCCACTGCACCCGGCCTATTTCTTATCCTTCTTTTTATTAATTTGTCACTCTTGTTAAATTTTTCTACAAGTAGTTTTTGGAATACTTGCTCATCCTTATTTTATGGTATTTCTTCTGTTAATTTCTGTTCTTTTATTTCTTTTTTCTTACTTTTGTTGTTTACCTTTTAACATTTTGAGGCGCATACTGAATTGTAGATGTTCATCCTTTATTTCCTTTTTAAAATTAAGAAATATTCTACATAGCATAAAAATTACTTTTTAAAGTATATGATTCAGTGGCTTTTAGTTTATTTACAAAGCAGTGTGACCATGTGCATTATCGAATTTCAGAACTTTAATAGCATCTGGCTTCTTGCAGTTAGCAGAGTGTTTTAAAAGCTAGTGCATGTTACAGCAGGAATCAGGCCTTCGTCTTTCCTGCTGAGTACTGTTCTCCTGGGTGGATATACTACACCTTCTCTTGTCTGTTCTTCGTCTGGTGAACGTCGGCATTGCTTCTGCGTTTTGGCTATTATGAGTAATACTGCTGGGAATATTCATGTACAGGTTTTAGTGTGAATATATGTTTCAGTTCTCTCAGGTATACACTTATAAGTAAAATTCCTGGGTTATATAGTAATTCTTATATTTAACTTTTTTAGGAGCTGCCAACCTGAAGCACAGAAAGTTTTAACTTTGAAAAAGTCCAGTGTATCTTTTTTTCCCTCCTGTTGCTTATGTTTTTGATGTCATATCTAATTGCCTAATACAAAGTGACAAAGATTTACCTTATGTTTTCTTCCAAGAGTTTTATTATTTTAACTCTTTGGGCAGTTTTGAGTTAATTTTTGTGGATAATGTGAGACATTCATTTGCATGTGAATAACTAGTTATCTCAGTACCTTGTTGAAAAGACTGTTTCTTTCCCCATTGAATGGTCTTTGCACCCTTATGAAAATCAGTTGCCCATAAATGTATGGGTTTTATTTGTGGACTGCGCGGTTCTGTTTGTTTATCTGCACTTTTATCCTTATGCTAGTACCACACAATCTTGATTAACATAGCTTTGAGTACATTTTGAAATCAGAGTGTTTGAATTTTCTTTCTTCTTTTTCAAATTCTTTTGGCTCCCTGGGCCCCTATGCATTTCCATATGCATTTTGAGATCAGTTTTTAAAGCCTGAAAAACAGCAGCTGGAATTTTAACAGTGATTTAAATTTTTTTATTGAGGTAGCATTCTAGTAGCAAACAACTAAATGGCATTTCATACATTTGCAGTCTTGTGCAGTTACTCCAAAATAAAATCCTGTGCCCATTAAACAGTTACTCCCCATACCTCCATCATCTAGTCCCTGATAACCACCAATCTGTTTTCTGTTTCTATGGGTATATCTATTCTGGAAATTTCATTTAAGTGGATTAATGTAGTATGTGTCCTTTTTGATTCAGGGAATAAATCCCACTTGGTAATAATTATGTAAAATATTTTATTATGATGTTAGATTTGGTTTGGTAGTATTCTGTGGAGAATTTCTACATCATAAGGGATTGGATTGTAGTTTTCCTTTCTGGTAATGTCTTTTTCTGGTTTGTTATGAAGATAATGCTGGCCTCAGAGAAGGAGGTGTGAAGTGTTTGCTCTTCTATTTTTTTGGAAGAGTTTTAGAATATTCTTCTTGAAATGTTTGTCAATGAAGCCATCTGTTCTTAAGCTTTTATTTGTTGGGAGTTTTTTGATTGTTCAGTCTCTTGACTTGTTGAAGGTCTGTTCTGATTGTCCATTTCTCCTTGAGACATTTTGATAATTTACATATTTCTAAGAATTTGTCCATTTAATTTAGGTTATCTACTTTTTGGGGTATATAGTTGTTCATAGTATTTCTTAGAATTCCCTTTATGTCTGTGAGGTTAGTTCTACTTCCGTTTCTGATTTTAGTTATCTGTGTCTTCTGTTTTTCTTAGTCTAGCTAAAGGTCCATTTAGTTGATCTTCTCATAGAACATACTTTGGGTTTTTCTGTTCTCCCCAGTTGTTTTTCTGTTCTCTGTTTGTTTTACCTCTGTTCTGGTCTCAGTTTTTCTTTCCTAATCCTAACTGTTGGTTTAATTTACTCTTCTTTTGCCAGGTCCTGGAGGAGAGTTAAGTTAATCACGTCCGTCATGTGTTCTGGGCTCTTACTCTTTTGTCTTTAATTATTAGTCACTGACTTATTTTGTCTTCTTGTATGATTGGTTACCTAGAGAGATGGGTACAAGTGTTCCATTGTGATTATGGCTATGTTCATTTCTCCTTTTAGTTATGTCAACTGTTACTTAATATTGATACTATATTGTTAGGTACTAGTATATTGTTATACTAGCTAAGAATTGTTACATATTTTTGGTGGATTGGGCTTTTTATAATTTGAAATGCCCTTCTCATCTTAAAGTCTGTTTGTCTAATACTAGTAAAGCAACATTAATATATTTTTATGGTCAGTGTTTGCATTCTGCAGCTTTCTTCTTTTTGTTTTTATTTTCAGCTTGTTTTGTTTCTCTATATTGAAGTTCTGTCTCTACAAGATATTACCATTTTTGTTTCATGCTGTCAGTATTCATGATTTACCCACAAATTTTTTCTCTATTCTTTCCAGTATCTCTGCTTCCATCTGAAGGACTTCTTAATAGCATGTAATTGGTTTGTTTTCTTATACATTTGGAAAATCTTTATATTTTTGAGTGTTTATCTGTTTGGAATAAATACAGTAATTGACATATTTGAATTTAAATTCAGCATCTAATTATTTGCATTATTTTCCTCTTCCTTTTTAAGCTGTCTTTTTCTCTATTTTCTTGCTTTCTTTTGTTTTTAACTAAGGAATTTTATAAGTTTTTTATTCTGTTGCTTTTGAATATTTATTTTTCTATTATTATTCTTTTAGTTGTTGCCCTAGTGATTGAAGCAAGCATTCTTGACTTATTGAAGTCAATGTAAATTAACATTTATATCATTTTATAAGTAATAGTACTTAGCATTCTTAGCTCCATTAACTCCGTCCCAACTTTTATGCTATTTTTGTTGTACATTTTACTTTCACATATTTTTTTAACCCCCCCAAGACCTTACCATTCTTTTTTTTTTTTTTTTTTTTTGATACAGAGTCTTGCTCTGTTGCCCAGGCTGGAGTGCAGCAGCCCAATCTCGGCTCACTGCAACCTCTACCTCCTGAGTTCAAGCAATTATCCTGCCTCAGTCCTCCGAGTAGCTGGGATTACAGGTTCATGCCACCATGCCTGGCTTTTTTTGCATTTTTAGTAGAAACTGGGTTTCACCGTGTTGGCTAGGCTGGTCTTGAACTCCTGACCTTAGGTGATCCATCCACCTCAGCCTCCCAGAGTGCTAGGGATATAGGTGTGAGCCACTGTGCCCATAAAACCATAACCATTCTTGTTTCATGCGGTCAGTATTCATGATTTACCCACAGATTTTCTCTTCAATCTTTCCTATGCCTCTTCTTCTGTCTGAAGGACTTTTTAAAAAACAAGCTGGATGTGGTGACTCACGCCTGTAATCCCAGCACTTGGGGAGTTCTAGGCAGGAAGATCACTTGAGTCCAGGAGTTCAAGACCAGCCTGGGCAACATAATGAGACCCTGTCTCTACAAAAAGCATAAAATGAACCGGGCATGGTGATGCACCAGTGCACTCCAGCCTGAGCGACAGAGTGAAACCCTGTCTCAAAAAAAACAAAAAAATTAAAATATAAACACAATACCATTATCAGACCTAATACAATTAACAATGCATCCTAATGCATTTCCTAAAAATTAAAGTGTGTCTCATTTTCTCTGATAGTTTCCAAAATAATTTTTAATAACTTTTTTCCAAATAGGATTCTCACATTGTACTTTATTTATACTTCTTGTAATGTAATTTGTGGAAGAAGATGGGTCATTTGTCATTCGAATTTGCAATATCCTGAATTTGGCTGATTGAGTCCTTTTGATATCTTTTAATAGAATCTGTGTTTCTTTGTAATTCCTGTAAAATGGTAGTTATATCTAAAGGCTAGATTGATGATATACTCAGATTTTGTCAAAAATACTGTACTGTTTCCTAATGCATCAGTCAAGCAGCATACAACATCTTGTTGTTAAGATTAATTAGTGGATTTTCTACGTAAATGATCATGTTATCTCTAAACAAAGACAATTTTATTTCTTCCAAATCTGTCTTTTTATTCCCTTGTCTTGTCTTACTGCATTGATTAGGACTTCCAGTACTATGTGTAAAAGCAGTGGTGAGAGAAGATATCGTTGTTTTGTTCCTGATCTTAGTGGGAAAGCTTCCATGTTTTTGCCATTAAGTATGATGTTAGCTGTAGGTTTTTTGTAGATATCCTTATTAAGTTGAGAACATTTTCCTCTATTCCTAGTTTGCTGAATTTTCATTACAAATGGGTGTTGAATGTTGTCATATGCTTTTTTGCATCTATCAATATAATCATGTGATTTTCCTTCTTTATCTTGTTGATGGGATCAGTTACAATAACTGATTTTCAAATGTTGAATGAGCCTTGCCTACAAATGGGTTGCATCAAACAACCCATTTTGTTTGCTTACGTACAAATGACGGATGGGTTTTCTGGGAGTATTTTAGTGGAGAATTGTGAGAAGATCTGTTGCATAGTGCTGGTCTTTTGTTTGATAACCAAGATGTCTGTGGTTAGACTCTTCGGAACATTTGTTACATTAGGACTCCTCTCCCCTATGCTCTTGGGATATCCTGAACTTACCATTATGCTGCTTATCAGATGAACATTTCTGCATGTCTTTTTCTCCCTATTACAAAAGTTTTAGTCATTTATTGCAGAAATTTGGGGCAATACAGGAAAACATAAGAAACCCAAACAGGATAAATAAAAACATTTTATGAATTTTTTTTTTTTTTGAGACCAAGTCTTGCTCTCTTCCCCCGGCTGGAGTGCAGTGGCATGATCTCAGCTCACTTCCACCTCCCAGGTTCAAGCGATTGTCTGGCCTCAGCCTCCTGAGTAGCTGGGATTAAAGGCGCACACCACCACACCTGGCTAATTTTTGTATTTTTAGTAGAGATGGGGTTTCACCATGTTGGCCAGGATGATCTTGATCTTTTGACCTTGTGATCTGCCTGCCTTGACCTCCCAAAGTGCTGGGATTACAGGCATGAGCCACCATGCCTGGCCCATTTTATAAAACTTTTAAAAGCAGGCAGAGAAAAAGAGAGATTACTTTCAAAAGAGCAACAATAGGCCAGTACTTGATTTCACAACAGAGATGAAGACACAAAACATGGAGCCTCAGAAGGCTGAAATTTGCCAATAGCTGCCAATCTAGAAGTCTGTTCCCAATGAAATATTTATCAAGAGTGAAGGAGAAAAAAATGTTTTGAAGAAAACAAAATCCTACTTAATAAATAGTCCAAAAATCAGTAAGCTAAATGCATATATTGAGAAGTTAATTGGTACCAACAGTTAAAAAAAAAAACAAAACAGCAAATAAAACAGAAAAGAGAGTTAGTACTTGGAAATAAAAAGAACAGAAACTAAGGAAATAAAAAACATCCATAAACTAGGATTATAAAGAAACCAAAAGTTGATTATTCAAAAAATCTTACAAAACTGATGATTACCTGGCAGTTTATGAGAGAGGATACAAATAAATAACGTGGAGAGAGATCCAAGATGGCTGATTACTAGCAGCTCAGGATTGCAGCTCCCAGTGAAAGTGCAGAGAGTGAGTGGACGCCACACTTACCAACAAATTTTTGCTGCCCATGGACCAGGGCATTCCCAGCGGAGGAGCCCCACGGGTCACCAACGCAACCCTTTCGGCTGGCGCAGCTGTTTTGCCGGCGCTTCAACCTGGCGGCTCTTGGTGTGGAGTAAACAGGACTGGGTCTCCTTTTGGATGATGTTTGGAGCTCTGTGAAGGCAGAACAGTCCATCCAGCTGATTGAAAAAGGGACTGAAGAGGGAAGTCAGACCGGAGACCCCAGGCAGAAAAGCACCGCGAATTTCAATGCTGCTGTTTTAGCCAGTGTTGTGGGTCACCACAGTGAAAATTACATAGATTCCAGAGCTGGAAATCAACAAGTTGAACATCCACTCAGAGACTTAATTTGAAAGTTGGTAATTACAGAGATGATAGGTGGATAAAACCACAAAGATGCCAAGAAGCCACTGTAAAAAAAACTGAGAACACTCAAAATCAGAATGTCTCTCCTTCTACAGAGGAAGCTAGTTCCTCATTAGTAACGGAACAAGGCTTGATGGAAAACGAGTGTGAAGAATTAACAGAATCAGGCTTCAGAAGGTGGCTAATAAGAAACTTCTGTGAGCTAAAAAAATATGTTTTAACCCAATGCAAAGAAACTAATAACTTTGAAAAAAGGTTTGACGAAATGCTAACGAGAATGGACAATTTAGAGAGGAACATAAACGAATTAATGGAGCTGAAAAACACAATACGAGAAATTTGTGAAGTATGCACAAGTTTTAACAGTCGAATTGATCAAGTAGAAGAAAGGATATTAGAGGCCGAAGACCAACTTAATGAAATGAAACGAGAAGATAAGATCAGAGAAAAAAGGATAAAAAGAAATGAGCAAAATCTCCAGGAAATATGGGACTATGTGAAAAGACCTAATTTACGCTTAATAGGTATACCTGAAAGTGATGACGAGAATAAATCCAAGCTGGAAAATATTTTTCAGGATATTATCCAGGAAAATTTTCCTAAACTAGCAAGTCACGACAATACTCAACTCCAGGCAATACAGAGAACCTCACAAAGATATTCCTTAAGAAGACCAACCCCAAGACACATAATTGTCAGATTTACTCAGATTGAAATAAAGGAGAAAATATTAAGGGCAGCCAGAGAGAGGGGCCAGGTTACCCATAAAGGGAAGCCTATCAGACTTACAGCAGATCTCTCAGTAGAAACTCTAGAAGCCAGAAGAGAGTGGGGGTTAATATTTAACATCCTTAAAGAAAAAAAACTTTCAACCCAGAATTACATATCCAGCCAAACTAAGTTTTACAACCGAGGGAAAAATAAAATTTTTTGCGAATAAGCAAGAACACAGAGATTTCATTACCACCAGGCCTGTTTTACAACAACTTCTGAAAGAAGTACGATACACGGAAAGGAACAACCAGTAGCAATTATCTTAAAAACTTACCAAAAAGTAAAGAATATTACAACAATGAAGAATTTACATCAACTAACGGGCAAACAGCTAGTTAGCCTTAAATAACAGTATTAAACTCACATATATCGATATTAAACCTAAACTTAAAGGGATTAAATGCCCCAATCAAAACAAACAGTTAGACAAACTGAATAAAAAGTTAAAACCTATCGGTACGCTGTATTTAGACCTTTCTTACAGGCAAGGACACACAAAGACTTAACATAAAGGGATGGAGGAAGATCGACCAACCTAATGGAGAGCAAAAAAAAAAAACACACACAATTTGAACTCAGACCTGGAAC